>CM021106.1:379566785-379691746 GCA_007115665.2 Sequoiadendron giganteum | reverse complement strand
GAGTAGGAGAAAGATAGAGTGGGATGGAGAGAGGGGGAGAGTGGGAGAAAGAGAGAGTGGGAGAGAAAGAGGGAGAGAGAGGGAGAGAGGGACGAAGAGGGAGAGGGAGAGAAAGAGATAGTGGGAGAGATGGAGAATAGAGGGAGGGAGAGATAGACTGAGAGAGAGAGAGGGTAGAGGGTTAAGAGTTAAGGGTTTAAATGGTTAAAATATAGAGGGTAGATGGAGATATTGGGAGAGATGGATACCCCTATACCCTCTTAATCCATCAAGCCTCAAGCCTCAACCCTTAAACTCGAATCCCTCAACCCCTATACCCTCTTAATCCCTCAACCCCTATATCCTCTTAATCCCTTAACCCTCAACCCTCAACTCTTAAACCCTAATCCATCAATCCCTATACCCTCTTAATCCCTCAACCCTCAACCTTCAACCTTTAAACCCTAATCCATCAACCCCTATACCCTCTTACTTTGTCAACCCTCAACCCTTCAGCCCTAATCCCTCAACCCCTATACCCTCTTAATCCCTCAACCCTCAATCCTCAACCCTTAAACCCTAATCCCTCAACTCCTATACCCTCTTAGTCCTTCAACCCTTAAACCCTAATCCCTCAACCCCTATACCCTCTACTCTATAACCTCTTAATCCCTAAACCCTAAACCCTAAACCCTTAAACCCTAACCCGTAAACCCTCTACCCTCTATTGTCAATCCTCTACCCTCTACCCTCTTCCCTTAACCCTAATCCCCCAACCCTTAAACCCACTTAGTAAACTCTCTACCCTAATCCCTCAACCCTCTTGACCTTAAACCCTCAACCCTTAAACCCTTAAACACTCAATCCTAAACCCTTGATCCTCAACCCTTAACCCTTAAACCCTAAACTCTTAAACCCTCTACCCTCTACCCTCAACCCTCAATCCAATACTCTCTACCCTAAACCCTAATCCCTCAACCCTTACACCGTTAAATACAAGAAAACTCTCTAACCTAATCCATAAACCCTAAACCCTTAATCTCTCAACCCCTATAACCTCTACCCTATATATGGGACCCTCAACCCTAATCCCTCAACCCTATACCCTATACCCTCAACCTTAAACCCTCAATACTCAACCCTCAACCCTTAAACCCTAAACCCTCTACCCTCTACCCTCTACCCTCTACCCTCTACCCTATACATTAAACCCCTCTCAACCCTCAACCCTTAATCCCTCAGCCCTCAATTCTTAAACCCTAAACCCTCTACCCCTATACCCTCTACCCCTTACATTGGACCCTGAACCTAATCCTTCAACCATATACCCTCAAACCTATACCCTAAACCTTCTACCCTCAACCAAGTAAACCCTTAACCCTAAACCCTTCAACCCTTCAACCCTAAACCTTCTACCCTATACCCTCAACCAAATACCCTCTACCATCGACCCTATTCCCTCAACCCTCAAACCTTAAACCCTAATACCCTAGAAACCATCAACCCTATAGGTCCTCCACCCTAATCCATCAACCCTATACCCTCAATCCCTATCACTTTCTCTCTATCTATACATATCACCTCTCCCTCCCCCCTCCCTCCTACCCTCTCTAATTGTATCTATCTATCGTCTCCCTCTTTCTACGTACCTATCATTAAATCAATCCCTACCACCCTCTCTCGCTCCCTCTATCCAACTCTCTCTATGTCCCTCCCACTCTATTCCACTCTCTCCCACTCCCTCTCTCTCCCTCTCTCTCATGTCTCTCCCTCCCACCCCCCCTCTCTCTCAGGTCTCTCCCTCTAGAAACCTACCTAGGTAACTCTCTCTTTGTCTCTCTTCCCTCTCTCTAACTATCCCTCCCACCCTACCTAGATAAGTCCCTCTCACTCCACCCCCCTCTTTCTCTACCTCTATCAGGTCACTCCCTCCCACACCCTCTCCCTCTCTCAAGTTTCTCACTCACACTCCCTCTCTCTCCCACTCCCTCTCTCTCTCACACTCCCTCTCTTTCACACTCCCTCTCACTACCTATCTCTCAAGTCTCTCCCTCTCACCCCTCACACCCTCTCAAGTCTCTCCTTTGGCACCCTACCAACATAACTCTTTTTTTCTCTGTCTCTCTCTCTCTCTCTCTCTCTCTCTCTCTCCCTCTCTCTCCCACCCCCCTCTCTCTCTCCCTCCCTCTATCCCTCCCACCCTACCTAGCTAAGTCCCTCTCACTCCAATCCCTTCTCTCCCACTCCCTCTCTCTTAAACTCTCACTTCCACCCCCTCTCCATCTCTCTAGATTCTTTCTCTCTAAATTCTCCCTCCCTCTAAAGACATACATAAATACATACGTACAAGCATACTACATATGTACATATAATCCTACATACATACATGTGTAGATACAATCTTACATACATACATATAATATATGCATTGATACATACAGGCATATGTACATACATACAAGCATGCATACATGACATACAAGCATACATGTACATACACACATACAAATATATCAACATACATTCAATATATTGGCATTTAACATAAAGGAGGACATAATGTGCTCGTGTTATGTCTTAGTTGACATGTTTCCCGTAGAAGCAAAAACAATGTCAAAACTGAAATATAACGCGAACGCGTTATATCTTGATTTGGGAATTCTCGAGCCTTAGGCTTGGTATTTTCCTTGGAATACCAACCCAAAGGCTTGGAAGGCATTCCCAATGAATAGAGACGTGTTTTTAAAAAATCTACCATATTTCCCATAATCGAGTTTGTGCTCACCGTCAGGATTGCATGTGGTTCAATATCAAAAAAATAAAACATATGGGTGATGTTGGTTTCTCTCTTAGCTATCCAATGATGTAATTTGTTTCACTTTCTGAAAATGTTAAGCCTTTCATCATAATTTATTTTATTTGTATGTCTTTTTTTTGCCAAAAAGTAGTGTTTGGTATTTTTTTCATTATAAATTAACCATTCATTGAATTTTCAAATAAATTAGATTTTTAGAAACTAGATTCCATTCTACAAATTTTAAAAAAATATTTAAAAAAAATAATTAGTTTCCAAAATTTGTAGGGGTAGCACGGCCAAAATTTTGTTTTTCAAGAAATGTCCACTTTGAAAATTAAATATTCATTAAAAAACAATCAGAAAAATTGTGAATCAACTAATTACTGTTAGCTAACTTCTGACTGTTGCGAGTTTTAAAATACTAAAAAAAAGTTCACCATACGAGGGTCATAAAAGAGTTGCTATGTTATGTTTTTTTGACAAAAATAACACCAATCTGTGTATGTCCCTCTTTTGAACCCCTTAATCTCAACCATTTTAAAAATAAATTAGTAGTTTAGAAAGTACACTCGGAGCACTTCGATCCGTGTTTTTGTTCCATCTCAAAATTTTGAGTGTAACTATCCTCAATTTCATGTCCAAGGTCAGTATTTCCTGATTTCAAAAAAAAGTTATCCACTTAAGTCCCCTTTTTGGGAACCATCATGATGCACTTACCCTAGTATATTTAACATATATTATATATTATATTTAACACATAGTATATATTATATATCGTATACCCTCTCTCCCTCCCTCTATCCTTCCCACCCTCTTAGACAACTCTCTCTTACTCCCTCTCTCTCTCCCTCTCAAGTCTCTCCCTCCCACCCCCTCTCACTCTTAGGTCTCTCCCTTGGGCACCCTACCTAGATAAATCTCTCTGTTAGCTCTCCCTTTCTCTCAAGTATTTCTCATTCTCCCTCTCCCTCTCAACTCTCTCTCTCTCGTCTCTCTCAATCTCCCTCTCCCTCTTAGGTCTCTCTCTCTCAGGTCTCTCCCACTCCCTCTCTCTTTCTCTCAGGTCTCTCCCTCCCTCTATCTCTCACACCCCCTCTCTCTATCTCACTATACATATATATTATAATGTAGTATATAATATATATACTATGTATAAAATATATTATATATTATATATATTACATAATATTAATATAATATATAATATTTAATACATACTATATACTATATAGTATGTAATATATAATATATTATTATATTAGTATATATTAAATATTATGTATTATAAATAATAGAGGTAATGGATATCCGTTACAAATGGATATCCATTTTTTTGACAAAATTAGTAGGCTCGAGATTGGCCTAGGATTTGGTTCGAGATTGCCAAACCTGCAAAGTCAACTGAAAATATGTGTTTACAAACTTTCTTTAGTTTATCGAAGTTCACCCTTGTGGCTGATGACTTTTTTTATTTGAATTTGATGAAATGAAAAGGGTTTATTGAAAAAAAATTCAGCTTCCTACCAATATAAGACATTCCTTATTTTGAATTTAATAGATAATTATTATTGATTTTCTACATACATTACGACTAAAGTCTTGATTGATAGTCCGATTGAGAAACTTCTATAATTTTCAAACTATTTCACATTTTTTGAATGTAAAAGATGCATCACATTCTATGCTTTGCATACTATAGGATAAGAAAAATGAATTTCATAATTTTTTGACCAAGTTATGGTGATTAGACAAACACATTTTAATAATTTTGAAATGTTCTAATAAAAAAATTATAACTAATTATTTACATGTGCAAAAAAATTACAAAAAAATGCAACACATCTAGGCATGTGTCTTCTACATATATTGAAAGTTTTTTTTTAAAATATTTTTTTCTTGTACTTAGGGTGGTCAGACATACACCCGCTTCTTATATTTTTCTTGAAAATTTAGTACTACCGCATTGAAGTTTCATTTTTTTGTAAAATAGATTTACTTTTTTTCCAACAAGGGACTAGTAGCCTAGAAACTAAATTCGATTCAGCTACAAATTATGTTAATAACCTATTCAAATATTTATGTCAAGTTGCCTAACTCTGTTTTTCTGAATTTTCATTGCCACTTAGGGGCCTAGTTTGGACCCCCATGATCGTGTACTGACCCAATTTTTAGAGTTCTTGAGTAATTTTGGAATTAACATTTATTATTTCAAGGGTAAGGAGAACAAAATTACATATGATCTTAGTAGGGAAAATAGAATTATGGATATGTGAAATTTTTAGATGGATTTAAGAGACTCTATTTAGGAGGCTAGATTTTTTATCAAAAGATATTAAGTAGATGATCCAAGTTAACACATGGTTTAATATCATGTTTCAAAAGTGTCTGAACTGGTGCATCAACAAATTATGATCTGTATTTAGTGCCTCGAATTATTTACTAAAATCTTTTGAAGCTTGGGCTAAATTTAGTGCATGTTTTTTTTGTTGCCTTGTCATATAGCTAAAAGTGACTATCTGGCTAATTCTATTAGTGTAATGATATCAAAAAAATCCAGCTTGCCATATAATAATATTTTGGTATGTAGGTACATTTGTACATGTCATGAAAAGATTCTTGTTAAAAGGCATATCAACTCGCCCTTGGGAAATAAATGTGTTGGTACTTTGTTTAAAGGTCACTCAAACAAATTTGTTGATTGTGGAAGGGAATTGGCAATCAAAGTGTGTTTCTCCAGGATAGTTCAAGCAGTGGTGAGCTTAGGGTTCCTGTGCTTACCAGTGCAAGGAATAGGAGGAGGCAAATGAAATTTTATCCATGAAACTATAGAGTTTTCTTCTCAATCAATGATTGGGAGATGCCAATTTTAGAAGAAATAGGTGATGTAGAACTTCAATTGGTTTTCAAAGGTCATTGTGTGACTTTCATCAAGCATATTAAAAGGGTAATTGGTGATGAAATTCTAGAGCCAAAGGCAAAAAGGTTAATCTATCCATCTCAATTCCTTTCAATATTTATCTCGAATCTTTTGGATTTATTACAAGATGTCAATTTGTATAGAATCCATTACTAGCAAAGTAGTTAATGAGGAGTTTCTACAAAATGGAGTTCTCACCAAAGGATGTCAGAGGTATGATCTTTGGAAGGGACATGGTTACATTGGAGGTTTATTTCCAAGGAATTTTTTGCTTCATCGAACGAAATTTCAAAAGTTGTTTATCGCAATAAACAAATCTTTGTCTCACTGAACTTCTAGCTTTATGTTGAATGCACTCAAAAGGTATGCAACGGAGTTTGATGTTGATTTAGCAGAAAAAGTAAAGGTAAGATTTCAAGCTATCATGGTTCTTCTAACTCATTTTCATGAAACACCTCTACCCCAAGTGTCGCAAGTTGCAGATGAAAACGACCTTCACCAACCGTTCAAGGAATAAGATAGTCAGTTGATTGCAATTGATCAACTTCAGCCAAGGAGAGTGTTCATTGACAGAGGGATTAATCTTAATAATATTCCTATGGTTCCTCTTGGTGAAGAAAACATGGTGGAAGACTAGGGTGAAAATGATCACCCAGTGCAAATGGAGTAACTGGTTGTGAATGGATTTTTTTTATTTCTTGTGTCTCAGTGAAGAATTTTGATATCAAGGAATTTTTGCTGACAATAGGTTTTTGTTGTTGATGATATAAAGCCTCTAAGTCTATTGATAGTTTATGTCATCTAACGATATGGACTTGTAATAGTCTATAATAGGGAAGTTGAAAATGAAGTTTGTTACAAGTGATATTTGAAGCACTATTGTAATCAGTCTATAAGACGAATATGAAACTCCTACTGTACATATTATATTATATCAATATATATATAGGCAATATGCCTTTTGCTTAAAAAAACATGTTTTAATATCTAAATTATTGTTTAGGAAGAGAGTTTTTTTTATATCATAGAGTGAGATCTATGTTCCAATAGAAGGTAGTTTGAGAGATTTAATTTTGGGTGAAACCTTATAGTGCACATCTAGGAGTAACCAAAATTTATGTTGGTCATGAGATTTTATAAATGTAGCAAAATGAATTAATAGATGTGGCTACATATGTGGCTAAATAATTAGTGGTGCCATGTAAAAATTAGAGCACACACATCTTAGTGGGAAATGTTTTCTATAGATGTATAATTTCATGAGTGGTCAACAATATCCATGGATTTGTTATTAGAACACTTGAGACTTGAAGTCAAAATTATTCTATGGTGATCCCACAATACTGGTTTATAATTTTTGGCCAAACTAGACACTGAACTGATTTTTTCTAACTAAATATTCACTTTCGAACACTTATAGTGGCTAAACCATGAGGAATTTGAAGATGATGAAAACTAGTGATTTATGAAAAAAAATTGTAGATTATAAATATATTTTTTCATAATTTTTGGAATCAAATTGCTTTTCTTTTTCCATCTCCTTCGAAAACATTTTTTTTTTAGTAAACACCATTTTTAAGGAGTTACGCCTCACTGTATAACACAATTTTTTTCCATGAAGGATAAAATTCTTTTTTTTTTTAATTTAGATTTGTAACTACAATATTTAGTGCTTCCAATTGGTTTCACAGTGTTTTATTGAATATTTTTTTCCTTAATCAAGTTTTGAAGGACCAAACCAATTACAATTCGGACATAAGCGAACCGTATAACACAATTTTTTTTTGTATGTATCGAATTTTTTTTTTTTGTTGGATCAAGGAATTCAATATCTAGTGCACTAATATTTTTTATTTTTATTTTTTAATAATATTCTCTTTTTCCACATGTACAAAATAGAGAGCTTGATTTTCAGTGAAAAACCTACATTTACAAGAAATAAATAATAAATATAATAATTAAATTAAATTATATTTAAAATTATACTTTTTGGGAAGCTTATAATAAGGACTACATACTTACAAAAAATAACTTTTAAATTAATTCATTTGATCCCCCAAAAGGTAAAGCAAAAGTGGTTTTTAATTAGCATTTTGATAGGTGTAAAGGAGACTCCATTATAGGTATGGTTTAAAACTAGTGGGGTTCTATCCAAGGGGGTTTGATCTAAGGTGGTTTGATCAAACCCTCTTCAATTGGAATCCTTAAAATAAATTTTTTTAAGGCTTAAATCATTATATTTTCTAAAAATATGTGATTTTAGCAAAAATTAGAATCTCCCAGAAATTGTAAACCAACGTTGTGGGATCACCCCTTAATGATGGTAAATAACTTAACTGATATTTTTCCTTTCATCTTAAAAAACCTAAAGAATGGTGCTTAAATCTTAGTAAGAAGTTTCATTAGAGAGTAGGTTTATTTACATGGTATCCCTAAGGTGAGCATACCCAATTGGGGCAAGCTTTTCAGTTCTAAGTTTTGGGGTAAATTTTGGTTCCAAATTAAAAAAAAAATTCTTCTTATCATCATGAGATAAATGGTTAGACAAAGAGAATTCATTATATCATGCAAGATATTTTGAGGATGTATTACATGGATGATTTCAAGAGATAAGAAGAATTCCTTTTTATTTGAGTTTTCATATAACAATTATTTTCATGCATAAATACAAATTCTTTTACATGGAATGAAGTGTATAATTCTTACAGGTTGAAAAAAATTGGATAATTTAGAGGTATTTGAGTTTTATATGCTTAAAGAGTATGATTAAAAAATCTAAATTATTAGAGAAAGATTGAAGTAAGCATCTAAATACCAAATGGGTTTGCAAAGTTTAAGAGATTTGGTAGAGAGTATGATGTGGGAGAAAAGGTGTTTTACTTGGGTTTATTCACAAAACATCTTGATAAAATTTGGAAAGGATTCCAAATTATTTCCTCAATTTATGGTTTTGCTTGATATCTTAGAGAAGATCAACTATGTGGCTTATCATCTTGTTCTACCTTTGACACATTTTAGAATACATGATGTTTCTCATATTTATCTTTTGAATAAATGTGTATGATCCTTCAAATATGATTGATATGTAGATTCTATAAATTTCTTCCCATGGGGAGCTCAACATGGAACTCCAAAATGAGATAGTCACATAAAATTAAGGTTCTATGGGAGCATTTGGAAAGAGAGGTGTCTTTTTTGGGAAGATGAAAAAATATTTTGCAAGGAGTGTACCATTCTCTTTTTATTTGAATGTTTTATTATTATGCTACATTTATTGAAATACCATGATATGATATTTTGTTAATTATTCTTTCATTTATGTTTAGGAAAATAAATTATTAAGAGGATAATGTAAAATACCTTGAACTCTGGATCTCTAATAGATGCTTGGAAATGTTAGTGTCATTTACATCTTGTTGTAAGTTGGATGTGGGTTCTTGACATTTGTGATTTATTATTTTATATGATATTATAGTGTTTTCCTTAAATATTTGATTTGTGATTGTTTATTGAATGAAGGGTTACTTAGACTTTAATTATTTAATTCAATTTCATTAATTATATTTTTCATTAAATTTATTATTATCTAACAATGCTATTAAGGAATTCTATCAGGATGTATTGTTGACTAGAATACAGAGTAGAGAAAGTAAACTAGGTTTGGTCTTTGAAGTGTGACAATTCTATAATCCAAAATATGAAGTAATAATTATAAATGGATGAATTAATGAAGATAATTAAATTAATTATATATAATAATCAATTGTAACTATACATTTAATTACTAGGATGTGAATTAGTAGATCAATAAATATAACAACTCTTTGTTTAACTTAATGTATTTATTTGAAAGTTATTAATATTTATTTCAAATTATATATTAGTTAAATTAGCATTGGCTTGCAATTGTATTATTTTAAATTATTTATAAAAAAATTTAAATGTAGAATTGGAAAAATAAATTTAAAAGATTAAATCTAATCCCTTATTAAATGGAAATAAAATATTATATTTATAGTTAATGTTATAACTAATTAATTATTAAATTAGAATTAGATATTGATTTAATCGTTGCAATTTATTTGTGAAATGATTTGCAAACAATTTGGATTATAAAATTTTAATTAAAAATTCTTAACCTTGGTAATTGATTTAGTATTTTTAAAATAAGGTTCATAATTATGGGTTTGAGATCTTTTTGAAATAAGATATTTTATAAAAGAGAAATTCATTAGAACACATTAAAATTATGGCATTCACACATTTATAGAGGATTTATTGATAGCTTGGGATAATTTGGAAAATGATTTTTAAGGATTCAAAGGTTTTATTATCTTCATCAATTTTTAAATTGATCTTTTGAAGAAATTGAATTCATATTCATGATATTTTTAAGATAAATCTACAATAGCAATTGGAATTGGTTTGGGGTGTATATAATTTTACGTTTTCTTGATAATTCAATTTTATGAGAAATATTTGATTTCTTTTGCTGGAAGAAACAAGGTCTTGATATATTAAAACACTAGGAATGATAAGAGGAATGAAATTAGGGAACTTTTAATCAAAGAATTCCATTGGATGAAACTAAAACATCTCAAATTCAATTTTTTGGTTGTATTTTCTTGTCATGGAGGAAAGGTTTAAAACTATAGATTTGGAATGATTTTATTAGATACAAGAATGGGTCAAATTAAAATGTAAGAATGAATCTAATGTGCTTGTATGATTTTTTAGAATATCTATTATCATTTTTGGAAAGTTTGTTTGAGATTTGAATAAATTTTAATGAATTTTGAATTTTGAGAAAATATGAAATAGTAAGTTAAGAAATACAAATTAATGATTTTAATTTCATCATTTTTTTAATTGAATGTTTATGAGTGCAATTTAAGTGAATTATAGTTATTTTTTTTACTGCAGGAATCGAAATCGGGTAGCCGCCCCCTATAAACTATAGTGCGTCTAGTAAAAAAAATTCACGTGACCAGTGATGCCAGTGTGACACACCCTCCGATACGATGGGGATAATGGGGAAACTAGACCTCATGACCTCTTTTCTGCAACATGATGCTTTAGCCAATCAAGTTAAGTCAACCACCCCTCTTTTCTACGATTAAGTATTTTCTTTCATGCATGTTTGTGAGTGCTCATATACTTTGAGATACATGATCATTTTAGATTCACATGCACCTTAGTGTGGGGGGAAATGTAATGGTGAAATTAGATTCCCATTTAGATTTGAGTTTATTTTGTAAGAGAATGTATTAATGCAACTATATAGAAAAATTCAACATAGTTATGTACTATTTTTGGCTCCTTTTTTAATTCCTATCAAGCCCCATTTACTTCTCCTTATGCACATCCCCACATATCAAGCCTTGTTCCTATCCTTTTTGCACTTGTTCTCACATATCCACCTCATTTATTAGCCTTGATTTTCATAAACTTATTGCCTACCTCAATATTTTGCACCTATTATCACAAATCATTTTCATGATGTGTAGGAATGATCCTACATAACATGGATTTGACCCAAATTTTAAACTTTTGCAATTCAAATGTGTTGACTCCCACCCTTTTCTACTAATTATTTGGAGTTTACTAGGTACATCTCGTGCGACACTTGTTATTCCTCAAAATTTAAAGAAACTAATTTGGACATGAGTTCGCATCTTATAACCATTCAGAATATTCATAATTTAAAGATCATTTTTATTTGGAGTATTTTAAAAGGAACACTATTTTAAGAATTGACATATATATCACTTATATGTTTTCTTGTTGTCTTTGAATGCTTCCATGGTCATAAATAGAGTACATTCGAGGGGGTAGTCTTATGATTTGGTGATATCCCTAAGATATTTCTAAATATTTCCATTACTTGACAACTAGCACAAAGTAGAAAATCTAGAGAATTGGAAAGTACAACTGCTTTCTTTGCGAAGTCAAGTATGTGGGCTACAAATAAAACCCATCCTATGTAAAATTGAACCACAACCACAACATTGACCTACACATATTTTAAGTTTGCATAGAATTTTGGAATAGTTTGCACTTCAAGGTCATCAACTTTGTAGATTGAGGCAAACCAATTTTACAAGACATCAACTTTCATATTCCCTCTTTGATTCTAGAGTTAAATACAATATTCCTTTTCAATTAATTTTCTAAAATTAACTTTTATTGTTCAATTATAAATTCACAACTATTATTTTACCTATATATCATTTAATTATGCTTGATTTTCTAGCATTTATTAGCCTAGTCTAAACTAACATTAGGGAAATGTATTTCCGTTTACAATTTGACATATATATTTTTAAAGAGAAATTATAACATGTTAAGCAAGAACAAAACTATATCAAAAACTCTCTTTAACTAATTATGTTTGGTAGAAAGATCCATTCCATCAAAATCAACCATAGATCAAATTAATCTAGTCTCACCTTAAAAAATTTAAAACTTGATAAATAATATAATACATCATCATCTTTACCTATTAAACTCAACACTTTGATTCAGACTGCAATTTCACTTTAAATAAAAAAAACAAAAAACAAAATATTAAAAACTCCACATACGTCTTTGTCCAAATTTTAAAATGAATAAATTTTTTGATATCTAACTTTTGACACTAGTCAAGGTGTCTCCACCGAAAGTTGAGGCGGGGGGAATCCAAAGTAACTGAAAAAGTTATAATTTACTATGAATACCTACTACTTACTACTCTCGGATCTCCATCAACGAAGAAGAAAATGTCGGTGGAACGACGACTTTAATATTTTTCCTCTTCAATTCTCAAAGCAGATACGATACAATTGTTATTAAATTTTTTACGAACATTTCATTTTTTCAATACAAATTATTTTAGCACTACTATCCGTTATTTACATCAATAGGCGATTATATACAAATGTTTTAATGAGAAGGTACAAAAATATCAGCTAGGGACTACTTATCTTATGAATAGTATGGTTTTTAGTTTCGTTTAATAGCTATGAAACTTAGAATTGGTTTATGCAGTCTAGTTACTATAAGCTTCTAACTTTAAGCTTCTAACTTTATGTAACTTTGTGTATGTTAGAATGCTATCTTTTGGATTTTTTACACAATAAGCAACACAATAGATGTGGATTATTCTGTGTGAAGTTATGAGCATGGTCTATTGTGTTACAATTTTATTTTTTATAAAGTAGGTGTGTCCGAAAATTTGAAGTATGATTGATATAATGTTATTATTGTCGATATTGTAGTGCTCATTGTTTTAGTTGTGGTTTACTCTATTAGGTGTTGGTTTTAAAGAACAATAGGTTGACAAGAGAAACGAGTATGGTGATAAGAGATATCCTTGAGCTTGGGTCAAGGAAGGAGAAAACATTTTACTATAAATGATATCTTTTTTCATTTTATCTTTTGCTTCTTCTATTGTATCTATGAACAAATTTCTATTTAATCTATTTTAAGATACAAATTTTCATATTCATATTAAATATTCGCTTACATTGATATTAATGTCATTGTAATATGATATTATTTGTTTTGGGAGCGTTTTTCTCTTACTTTAGCTAAAACTAGGTAATTAATGTGATGCATCATTCATCTTTAAAAAATCTTATGATGAATTATGCGAACCATTTAATTGCCAAAACCTATTACTTGTCATGTATTTTTTGTTACTTTACAAACACTTGGTTTAGCATTGTCCAAACTATTAAACACATGTTTGTAGTAGAAGTTATGAGTCTTGTAGAGTTGAAAAACCTAAGAGGATCTTTTGTTGATTTACTCACAATAAGAGGCTTGTCAATAGGTCAATGAAAGAGGCTTACAATATTAGTTGAATTGCTAGCAAAATCCTTTTATTAATTCTCATCAAAATAACTAATTAACTATTTTGAGGTAATTGATTGCATCCACAAAATAACCAAGGGTTACAATCAAACAACATGGATGCTAGAGTCATCTTTTGTTGGAACAAAGCTATAACATGACATTGATTTTGTAGAAATACATCACAATTCTTGTATAAGTAATGATGATGATGTTAGCTTAAGTTAAGCCCTTCCCCTCATGATTTTTTTTAGATTATTGTCTCCCATCAAAAGAGAACAAAATCTACTAAAGGAATTGAGCATACTATGAGGTTCAATGGATATATACTTCAAATCACAACATTGATATTCTTTTTTGGATGAAAACATAAGATTGATTATGAAAATGGATATATATTTGATAATTATTAATTGTTAAAATTTCCTACATACTCATTCTAAAGATAATTATGTAATATACGAATGACTACTCAATTTTACCCCAATATTTTTATTACAACTATCCACCAATTATCTTTTATCTAAATTAATTGTTTGTCTAATGATTTACTTATTTAAGAATTTATATTTCTTACAAAGATATGCTTTATTCTATCTCAACATTCGGAGTCAATTTTGAATGATGGTTGACATAACATTTTACCTGATAGGTGGGGTCGACCGTCAAAATTATCCCGTAATTGAAGGAAAAGATGATCGAGTGTGGAACGGGGGTGGAGCCCACTCGTATACCCGGTAATCAGGCAACCGACGCCGACGCACGTGACACCTCCATCATTAAGCGGTCTCCGTCAAAGCCACCCGACGGGCCCCACGCGCTTATCTTCACTTCCGATGCCCGCGTTTTGCTGCGATAACCGAGAGGAGTTTGCAGCCCTCGTCTGCCCGCTGACCGCAGCCACCCGCTGTTTGGAGGCACGTGTTAGATGGGGAGTGGAGAGAAACTGCAAAAATAGCGACGGTTTGTTTCATCTTGTGTTGGTTTTATCCAGATTCCTTTCCCCCGATGTAGATTTCTCTCCTCCTTATCGTTGGATTTTCCAGGTTTAACTAAGGCTGTCGATTCATCGGTACCAACAGAAAGTCGGTGGTTCGGTCTTCAATTCACTTTGATAAAGATACCAGGAAAATGAAATTTTTGGGGACATTTTTTTCAATCTGTCTCAGAAGAAGGAAAAGCTTTCAGGTTGAGCATGTATTGACCAGTCATCAGTTTGCAGACAGGGAGAATCTTTATGTCAAAACGACAGCACATAAAAGGATCGGGCAACAGCAAAGGTAGGTATTCGATTGATAAATATAGTAGACGATCACCTGGAGTTCGGTTGGCTGTTTGTTGAAGAGTAATCTGTTTGAAAGAAGATGCAGAATGCCGCTTCTGTGCCGTCCTACAGTCGCGAAAGTTGGACCAAGGGTTTCCGTGCTTCCGATTACTGTGTCGAATCTTGCCGGCTTTTTTCGCCGGTTGCGACGACGTCGGATTCAAAGAATACTTCTCTGGAAAGCAACACCTGGGACAGTAGCCGGATGTAAGTGGTGTACTTAGGGTTCTGGTTGATCCAGTCAATTCTTTTATACCTGGATTCAGTTGTGTTTGATCATTTTGAACTTTTGCGTGTACAGAAGCGACGGCTTATATGATGGCAATTCGTCCGACGCCAAAATGTTAAGGTTAGAGCGCCCTTGCGATCAAATGTTTCAGCCGTACAATCAGGCGGGTTATGAGAAGGCTGACAGCTTATTGTATGAAAATGTTCTGGCCCCATTAATTGCGGGGGTCGTACCTTGGTCGACGCCTTCCTATTGCAATATTACAGGACCGCCTTCTAACTGCACTCCAAATAGCTTCCGTCAGGGTTTAGAAGCAACACAATACGATGCTGAGAAGGCAGAGTTAAATGTTAACGTTCAGTCGCAGGAATCTGAGGTGTGTTATACTATTGCTCAAGCTGCTGCTGTGCCTGTATGTGACGGCGACCAAAGGCGGTCTATCTCAGAAGATTTTCTAACGGCTGGTTGTGGCATGAAAATGGAGGAGATTGCAAGGTTGAATGGCATTTCAGTCCAGACTGCTTCAAGTAATCCTTCTTTTCAGTGGTCAAATGTTATATCTTTCTCTGCCGAAAGATCCGCTGCCGTCGCTCCTAACATGCATTTCCGTCAGGCATTCCCTGTAAGTTTAATTTAGATTTGTGAAAAGTAGGGCCAAGAGATTAAGTCTAAAACAAAATTTCGGGAAAATCTCTGGGATTTTGTAACATTATCGGTTACTTTTCTGTTTGATTCAGAGACACAGAGACGAGTGCGAAGAGTCTCCTCCGACAGAGCAAAAGAGAACGAGTTCTACCTTACTCGATAGCGATCAAGCAAGCCCTTCCAAGAGGATTCGAACATCGGATGCGCCATTGAAGGTTTAAGTCGCTCTTTTGTCTGAATTCTGTTAACATAACCATAACCAAATGCTTTCAAATTCCAGCACTCCCTAAACTCTGAACGCAAAATAAACTTTAAGTATAAATGATTATTTACTTCTTTCTCCAGGTGCAAGTAAGGAAGGAAAGCCTGGGAGAACGAATAACAGCTTTGCAACAACTCGTCTCGCCTTTCGGAAAGGTGAAAACTTGGCCACGACTTGTTGCTCGCTGATCTGTGGACAATTAATATGAATTTGAATACTGTTTTTGTTTTTAAAGACATGTGTAGCCTCGTCAATCTTATTTTAAGATATCTTTACAGCTTATACAATCGATGTCTCCCAAAATTTGATAATTTTCTTCTATATTTGGAATTTTTTTAAAAATCGCAGACGGACACAGCGTCTGTGCTTCTTGAAGCCATCGGATACATAAAGTTTCTGCAGGATCAAGTTCAGGTAACTTAAATTATCCTTCCGCATCCGTAACGTACATTTTTTCCGAAATGGCTCAGAACTGATAACCAATGTCTTACCAAACAGGTTCTGAGCACGCCGTACCTCAAAGGATTTTCCTCCGATCAAACTCAAGTAATATTCCTTTCAAACCCTAAAGATCACCTCTGCATTCATTTACTGAAATTTCAAACCCTAAATATCTGTTAGAAGTTGTTGCAGGAAGGAATTGTAGGGGATTCAGAAATAAGCGAGCTGAGAAGGCGAGGGCTATGCGTTATGCCCGTGTCATACACACAGCTAGTCGCGAACAATAATGGCGCAGATTTCTGGGCATCTGGAATCGGACGTGGTACCAGGTTTTGAATAATCTTTGTGTATAACCTGTTATACGCAAATTTGTTCCTGTTCTTCTCTGGGAGCAACCGAATACCCATGCCTAACTTTAAACGATTCACCTCATTTGTATAAAACTGTATATTGAATCGATGACTAAAATAAATGGGACCCTCCAACTTAACTCATTGTTCATTTTCTTTGCATGAATATTATGCATGAAAGACGACGAATTATGAATTTAAATTTTTTTTCTTTTGTTTTAAATTTGGGGAACTAAGACATGGCCTGTCTCGAATGAACGGAGACAAGAGAGGAGGGGGCAGGCACATCACTAAAGATGCTAACTCCTTCAACGTCAGGGCTGGTTTAGAATTTTCCATACCAACCCCATTGTATTGTTAAATAAAAGTTAATCTGGTTTTCTCAAGAGTTCTTCAAGCTTTCTCATAATTCACTTTTTGCATTCCAAGGGCATATACAAATTAGAGTATATTTCAAAGAATTGGTTTCTTGCATATGTATAATTGGTTAGATTTTTAAGTGGCAATTTTAAATATTAAACATAATTTTAAAGATAATATATGAACAATTGGGAAACTGATATTTATACCAATTTTTAATCAATACTTTTTTCTTTTTATATAGTTGAAACTGAAAAGGTAAATTAGATTATAAATCTCTCTGGAAAATTAAAACCTAAACTTTTTTTTATCAATTTTTAATTTAGTTGACAAGTTGAATTTTAAAATTTCTATGAAGTTGTAATTGAAATGACTAGTTTAAACTTTAATCCTTATTAAGTTGTAATTAAGGTGACAATATATAATCTATTTTCATGAAGTTATAATTTAGGTGGGGATGTAGAACACAAATTTCTTATAATAATATATTTAAAGAAGCACATAAGTACAATTTTTTTTAGTAACTATAACTAAAATGGTTGAAAACAAATTGCATAAAAGTAAGAAGGATTTTGTAAAGCTATGTTGGATTATGTAAAGTTGTGGAACCTTGGTAAGTATATGGTGAATCGTATAATCCATGCGTAAACCTACAAATAATTGTATAATGATTTGGGTCATTGTCTAAATTTGTGAAGGCTTATGTAAAGCTATGAAGCATTAGATAAGTGTCTAAGCATTGTGCAAGTCTATGGAAATTACATGACACTATAAATACTTTTTTGAAGAAAAAAAGTATTGAACAAATCTATTGTACTTTGGTTGAAATTATGGAAATTAAATATCATTATAGAGTCTTGTAAGATAAATAATATTTTCACAATCTATATTAATGACAATGGATGATTTTGGATGTAGTCAATTGATAATTTTCTAAATCAACCTTTTAGATCATACTCTATGATCTATCATTTGGATGTAGAAAATATGCAATCAAAGAGTAGGACCTAAAATATTGATATAAAAATCTCTTATGTAATTACATCTAGAAGTATTCATGATCCGAGTATTGTGTGAAGTGGTGGAGTATTGTGTAAAGATATAAATTAAATTATAAAGCTATGGATCATTGCATAAATATGTGGAAACTTATATAGAACTATGAAGCATTGCATAAGTTTTTAAATCTATCTAACATCTTAAATGTAGCTTTTTAGTAAAATAATACTTTAAAATTAAAAGTATTATCTATAAGATTCAAAAATTAATTATTATTTGATCAAAAGTGAATCCATCATATTGAATATACATTAGCATAACTTGACAAGTATTGAAGTATTTTACATTCAAATATCATTATAATTAAAATTACAAGGATGACATTAATGGAAAACTATGGACATTAAAGAGTTTTCACAATGGTAAAGGTCTTCTAATCAATAAATAATAAACCTAATTATAGTGTGTATACAAATTAAAACTTCTATTTCATTAATCATATCTCAACTCTAGCTCTTTCAAAACTTATAGTTTCACCTTCTCAACACTTGCAAGTCATAGTTTTGTATTATTGAACTAATTATGTTTATCATAGAAGTGCAAACAAATTTATCTATAATTTTTTACAAGATTCATATTCTAGTATTTTATTTATATGATTATATAAAGTATATAACAATATAAAACTCAATTTTTATTTTTATTTTTATTTTTGGATATATAAAATTCTATCTATTTCAACTAATTGGAATGAAGACCATCACATCTTTATAGAATCACATATATGATATGTCAAGAATTGATAATTCTAAATTTGACAAATATGACATACTATTAAAGGTGGATTAAAATCGAATTAAATGTTTTTTTATAAATGAGAAAATATAACATTGGAATCAATACATGAACATAATTTATTATATGATAGGTTAAAAGTCACATGATATTAATAAAATCAATATTACTTTAATAGCCTCATTGTTACCACACCTTGTGGTTTCTTATGTATTTAAACACTAAAATATAGAGGAAAAAAAGAATCAAGCCTAAAACAAGGTTCCTACTATATACCTAGCTACACTTGTGATAAGAGCAAAGGTATAAAATAAATGACACAAAACAATAAAATTATTACCATATAAACCTTGTTGACCTAAATTTAGCTCTCAAGATAATTGGTTAATTGTTGAATATGAATGTTAGTTTGTCAATCCAATAATATAGCCTTGTTCCATCCAATTCTTCTTCTTGAAAATGGCTTGTGGACTAGTCATTTATTAATTTGGATATGAGTGATGGATGGATTAGATTAGATCTTATATAATAGAGGGATGAGGTTGATCCATATATAGGAGAGAATGAGAGGATTCCAAGAGGAATCATGTGATTAGTGCACATGATCAAGGAAAAGATTAAGAAAAAATAGAGGGTGAAGATTCAAAAGGGTCCTTTTGGAACCTTTTAAACTTGGAGCCATGTGCAAGATTGACTTTGTTAATTTCAAACAAGGTGGTGAGAAAGTGTCAAATGATTAATTAGCTAACTAAATATTTTTTTATGAACTAATGATGAGGAGTTTAGAGGAATCAAAAAAATATTATGCATTTATTTAATTTATAAGAGAATTTTGGAGAAATGATTGATTTTATTAAATAAATGTGATTTATTCAATAAAAGATAGAAATTTAGAAGATAGCTTGAATTATTTAAATTAACTAAATAAGTAAAGGTAATTTATTTATTTAATGTTATAAACAAAGTTGGATTGATTAATAAATAGTTGGAACTTATTTAAGTAATGTAGAAAAAATGATCAAATAGATTAATTAAATAAATAGTATTTATTTAATTAATGTTGAAAGTTGATTTGTGTGATATTTTGGGTGTAATGATGGTACAAATGTAGGAATACATTTGTGTATGTGCATGGATATGGGGGATTGAAAGGGGGTGAAAAAAACCACTTTTTTGTTCTTCTAAAATTAGTAAAATCTAATCTTGGATGAGAAATTGAAGATAACCATGCTAAAATTTGAAGATGTGACAAGAACAAGAGTTGTAGTTCTTAGAACCTAATTTCTAAATTACAATTTTAAAAAATGGTTGAGATTAAGAGGTTCAAATAGGGGAGCAAACAAAGTGCTCCTATTTTTATTAAAAAATATAGCATAATATCTAGTGTACTCCTAAACTATTGAATTTTCTTAAGTATTTCATAAACCACTTCAATGGAAAATTAACTAACATCATGAATTTTATGCTTAAATTTTCTACTAATTTTTTAATGAATATATGTTTTTTTACTAATTTTCAAAGTGGAACACATCTTGAAGAATAAAAATTTGAGTGTGGTCCCACCTAATTTTTTGGAAACTAATTAAAAGTTTTTTTTTTTTCTAATGTGTATAGAATAGAGTCTAGAATGTAAAAAATTAATTTGTTTCAAATTTGGATAAACAAATAAAAATGTGTAGACACCTAAAACATTCCCTAGTCAACCTTCACCTAATCCTAATCGACCCATATCATCACCTAATACATGTCCCCTTCACCTAAAGTCCATAACTTAATTAAATAGTTATATTATTTAATTAACCACATTTTTCCATCTACTCACAATAAATAAATAATTATAATTTCAACCTATTATCCATCTCACACATGTGGCTAAAATAATTAAATAATATTATTATTTAATTAGGCCTATATTCCCTCAACACATTCCAAGAATAGTGGGTACCTATGAACACTTGTCCTTATGGTCCCATTATTCTCTCAACACATTCCAAAAATTAAGGGCACATAAAAACACTTGTCCTTATGGTCCCCTTATTCTTGAAACACAACCCAAAGTTATAACCTTCTTAGGTGCACATGTCCCTAATTTCTTTTATTCTCATAACTACTTTCTAAATTTAGTAAGTTAATCCTATCCATTCACAATCTAACCACCTTCATCTCTACCCTCCATATTCTCCTTGATCCTAGGGAATTCCTCTGAACCATTCTCCACCCTTGATCTCACAATCAAATCTTGACCATCCATTCCTTCTCCCAAAATCTTATAAAGTTGAGCACTCTATCCCTCATTCATATCAAGCATCACTTATGATAAGTATATGTTGTCAAAATGACAATCCTCAAGCAAGGAGCATTTGCATCCCAAATTCATTTGAGTAAATCAAAACATATTGGAGTCATGGGTAACATTTTGAGATGTTTTGATGTTATTACATGTTGATTTTATCTTTTTCTTAAGCTTTATCTAGATGTTTTACATGTTTTGAAATAAGATATTGCATGATAGTTTGTTTCTATTTGTATTTAAAATCTTTGAGTTAAGTGGATTTCTATGAAGTTTTTAGGTCCAGAATTAATTTTTTTAATGACCCTTGGAATTTGGAGGTTTGAGAACCTTTCACTGGTTTGGAAGACCTTTTAATATCCATAATAGAGAGCACACAAGGTGGACACTTTAGTTTTCTCCCTTACCATGTCGAGGTCATATGAATGACTAGGTGTTGGATGGTAATTTGAGCCCTCAATCGCTTAAGCCTTTAGCCCATAGTCGCATTCTAATCATAGGGATTATTGAAGATTGTATCCTTTAGTCATGTGCTACACTTAGCCTTAGGTCATAACTATACCTTGGGTGCTTAAGTCTAGCCCCCAATCCCTTTAACCCCCCGATGGCTAACCACAATCACCTAGCCAACTAGGGGCTAAGTAGGATAAGCTTAAGCCCTAGCCTTCATCATTGAAACTTGTTAAAAAGAACATGTTGGTTAAACACTCATAACTTTTGTAATTTTTATTGAATTTCAAAATTTTGTAGGCACTCGAAAGCTAGTTCCACCACAGACACTCTGGTCCATGTTATTTTTGCAATATTTTCTTCAAAATTTAGGTATTTTCTTCCAAAGTCATGTATACATTTTTGAACTTCATTTGGTCATAACTTTCACATTTTTGTCCTTTTTCATTTTTTTTTAAATTTATTAGAAAATAACAAAGATTATTTTTCTATATGAATTACTATTTTTCTTTATCTTTTAACTAACTTTTGTGTGTAGTTATTTTTGTCTTTTCATATTTTCAAGCCTTTAATCTTGCAAACTACTAACTTACGTGGTTTTGTAGGATGTTTTAGTTGAATACTTGATTACAAACATTTTATTTTTCTATGTGCTTTATCTATTTTTTGTTTTCTCACATTAAAATTAGGTTAAAATTTACTTCACATTTCGATTTGGGATAATAATTTACAAGTATCTTTTAAAACCCAAGCACACTTATGTATTCTCTCCTCTCACACCCTAGGGTGATATTGAGGATAAAAAATAAGTGTTCTATTTTTTTATTTTTAGGGGTCTTCTTGAGGATTTCATCACCCTAAGGGATAACCTCAACTCCACTATTTTGGTGGAGTATAATAGTAGGGGGTGAGTTAAAAGATGTACCTCTTGGAAGTTGTGATTTTCTCATTTGGGATAATCCCTCAAGAACTTTATACCAAATGTGTAAGTGAAGGAGAAGGGTGGATTACCCTCTTCTCCTAATTTTTTGACTTTCTTGCAATTTCAAATACATGGGTTAAGATTCATGTACCCTTTTGGTATTTAGAATATTCCTTAGATAAGCCTTGTATAACCTAGTTTAAGAAATTTCAATAATTTATTATTATGGTGCAAGGTATAATATCATGCTTGAAGCTACTCACCCCATACCTTCCTAAGTAGATGTGGAAACTCTTTGGGAAAGGTATAAAAAACTTCAAAGAAAGGGGAAAGGTGATCCCTTGTGCCACAAAACCCCTACCTATCAAATCTTTAAAGAAAGGTGTCTCACACCAATCTTAAGGTATTAAAAGGTTAAATTCTATGATGGGCCCACACTAAGTTAACACTCATTTTATTGACTAAACTTAGGCTTTTTATTGTGTCTTCTTGTTTGAGTGTTGTATATACCAAAGTGTAGTATCCATCCAATTTTTTTATTTTTGTAACTTGTTAGCATTAGAAATATAATCAAGATAATCAATTGAAATCAACTACCTTCCACTTTCTGATCACCCATATCGTGATGTAGGCAAGGTGAGACATATAGTGGAAAGGTTTATATTGCAATGATTGAAAGTAGCCACTTGTTTAGTAAGGCAAGTAATAAACTTCCACTTATGTAGTGGGACAACTAAAAGTAAAACAACTCACAACTCTTTTGCTTTTCAATAGTGAGTGTAAATCAGGAACCATTTACACAATTTGGTTAGTATAAGAAAGCCACTTATTCAGTGGATGATGAAAGATGCCATGTATTCAGTGCGATGCGAAACAATACCACTTATTTAGTGGGATAAGTATCAAATCCAAATAAGAGCTAAATCATTGAATAATACTATCAAATCAATGTTACAATAGGAGCTTGGTATAAAATGATACTAACAATTATAGTCCAAATACTAATGAGATAGAAATATGATAGAAACACCTTAAATACATTCAACCCACTAAAATGAGATCCACCAAGTGAAACAACATCAATATACCCAAGTATAACAACAAGTAAAGAACTAGATTAACTCAAGAAATAAGTTGTAGCAGGTCTACAACACTCATAAATCATTGTGTGTAGGTATAGGAAGCCCTCATAATCATCACCAAACTCTCAAAAAATTCCAAATACCGCCCCTGAATAGGATTCAAGCGTCACACTAGATATAGGTGTCTCCAAACAAGTTTGAAAAGACAAGGAAAGAGGGGTGCTTCACCCCTAGAAGTCACACACCCCTTCCCAAGAGTTGTACGACTAGATAGGGGGTGATTTATCTTGGATAAAATCTACAACTCCACCAAAAAAAATTCCAACTCTTCCTTCTAGTCACCTAGGGCTATGGAAAATAATAAAGCAATACCCACAAAATAATACTTGATGTTACGATCAATATGAGCCAAGAAGTGGTACAACCTATACTAGTAAGGGGGTACGAACAACAAGCAAAAACTCCATAAAACACACTCCAAAAAATTTGAAAATCAAGAAAATCACACCAAAATATATCTGAAACATAGAAAAAGAGGTTCACTATAATGAGATCAAAATGATTAACCTAATTTCACTAGTATTTCATTCAATATGAGGGTTTTGATGCATAAATGAGTTACGAAAATCAATCCTAACCCAAATACCAGTAAAAAGGAAAGTTTTAAGAAGGTCAAATGCTATGTACCTGTTGCAAAAAGTTCTTTTTGGGGCCTCACTGAGGACTCATTCACCCTATGGTGAATGGGTCCTTGCTAGGGTTTTGGAAAATCAATTTATGGGTTATGTTGTTCAATGTCTGCACTCCTATCTATCCTAGTAAAAGACTGTTGAAAACCCAAAAATAAATTGTGTAGCTTAATTCTTGTGATTTGAAATTTTTTTAGCAACTTTTGCAATTTTTCTTTTGAAATGATCTTCAACCTAAAACCTGCAATTACACATCAAAGGAGAGAAAAATGTTGTTTTGTTAGGGAATAGGGGTTTGCCTTGGTCAAACCTTATTTTGGTAATTAAAGCTTGTAACATGAAACAATGCATAAAGGAATGATGAATGAACAACAATATGTAACAACTCACTACACCTTAATTGAAACCTTTGATTGTAGATATGCAAGCTAACATGAAATGGCCTTAAGTAATGCAAATCTTGATCTTAAACTTTGATTTGAAACAATTATTGAATTGGATCTTGAAATGATACACAACAACATTAGCTCAACAACATGCATGATTCATTATGCCTTTGACATGATGAAATGACTCTTGATTGTTGCAATAATCTTCAATAAATCTTCTCTTGAATGCCTTAGAAATGCTCTTGAATGCTCTAATAATTCTCTTGTGAATATCCTTATCTTGCATGAAATCTTCTAGGTGAAACTCTAGGTGAAATACCCTTTTATTTATACATATCTTAAGATTAAATCCCATAATTCAAATAACACAAGTCGACATCATATCTAGGATTTCAATTCATTAAAATTCTGCGAAAAACATATTCCAAGGGGGGTCCTAGGTTTGAGTGAGGACCCATTCACGATGTGGCAAATGGGTTCTAGCATACTTAACTAGAACACACTTCAGGGGTTGTGAAAGTTTATGTCAAATTAGGGTCCTAGGACCTAGTGAGAACCCATTTGCCAGGTGTTGAATGGGTCCTAGGTCACTAGCCTAGGACACACACCTTGTAAAATTAAGTGTTGTGTAATATCATTAATGAATGTCAAGATTTATCCATCAAAATTTTCAATTAATTAGGCTTGGATTTGAGTTAAAGGGGCCAATTAAGGAAAATTAAACCTCAATTAATTAATAAAGCCCTAGATTAGTGTGAAAGTGTAAAAATACACTTTTCAACACCCTAAATAAGGCACCATTAATTCCATTTAATTAAGAAGGGCCCTAAATTTAATTTGAATGTGTAAAGCACATTACAACACTAAATCAAGGAATAATTAAGTTTATTTTAATATTAATTATTCTCAAATTAAGTGTGAAAAATGGATACTTTTTTGGCACTATATTTTTCCCCCACTTTAGTGAGAGTATGACCCCACGTCAAACTCACACTAAAGTAGAAATTCGATACACTTATTTATGAATCAATGAAAAAGATACACAATCTTAAAACATCAAAGAACAATAAGAAAATGGAGGTGGATCAAGCTTTGACTGTCCAATGCAATGTGGAACACATCTCAGTTTTTTGTCAAAGAGAAGGGGGGGTGATCAATCCTTAACTATCCAACGCGATGTGGAACACATCTTATCTCTTTTTCCAAGAGAACATTCACAAGAAGAACTTGATGTCCACTATGCAAATGACACGCGTGTTCACTCCAAGGTAGTAGAACCTTAGTCCATCCACTAGGTGAGTATCCTAAAATGGTGGCAAATGAGAGAATCACATTAGGCTCCCATACCATATCAAATCTAGATCCTCCTAACAAATTTAGTAAGGCTCCTCAAGCAAGCAAGGTGTGTTATGTTGGGTGGCCTTTATCAGGGTTGTGTTCAAGCTTCATCAGGTTAGCAAGTTGTTGTATGCCAAATACTTATGAACATTGTGTATATAGGATTTTGTTCAAAGGGATTTCACTTCGTTTGTATAAGGTATTATTCTTAGGGATCATCATGCCTAATGTCTCCAAGAGAGGACAAGTCAAGAGTAATATTTTCATAATGTAGGGAATGCAGTGTATCACATCAAGCCACTAAGAGGAAAGTCATGTGCTAAGAAATATCACACTCTTGGATGACATCAGACCCAATGACACCACCAAGAAAAGGATGCATCTCAAGGAAAAAAATAAAATCACACCATGTGAAATATGAAAAATGACAAAAGATATTATCGATGTATGCCCCCACTTTAAAGCGGTTGCTAAAACCATTGCTATGATAAATTTCTTTAAAGTAGCCAATGTTTACTCCTAAGACATGAGAGCTTTCCTCAAAAAACCCTATGCCAAGTCATATGTTTCCGAAATAAAGTTGTATCATGAAAAAGGAGGGAGGGGTTGCCCACAAAATGCAATACTAAAGATAACTTAGTACATCACATGTGAGCCAACTTAAGGCATGTCATACACATCCCAAACTTTCTCTTCTATACATGGAAGGTGGTCAAATAGCCAAAAGAGACAATCAACAAGTGATGGATGAAGAAAAATCTACCTAATCCCTTGCCCCAACTTAGTGCAATACAAGGATGAACCGAGATGATTGATGATATGCTGCTCCTTGGCAAAAAGAAAATGATTTGCAATGAATGTAAAATATGCAATAGTGAGTATGCTATGACCCTAGAACTACCACATGGCAAGGAGAAACATCTAATGTTATTGATCTTATAATGAGTAGACAAAGTTTCAACTTGATGTCTATCGAATGAGATATTACCACATGTAGTATTTATTAGTTCAAGATGCACCAAAGTTAAATTTTTCTTGGAATAATCTTTTGTAAGAGAATTGATGTTAAGTGAAGGCCTTTTTGATGCTTTTATTTCTTTTGAAGGACAATAACCAAGACCACTAGTTTCTTCTTGTGTGTTAGGCTTTATAGGGAAACATACACCTTGTTCTCTAGCACCACATCCTTTTCCACTATAACCAAGTTGTTGCATAAGTTCATAACCTCTTCCATAAATATTTTTCATTTCTTTTGGATTTGGTGGTTGCTCATAATCAACCTCATCAAATTTCATTGTGTAATTTTCTTCTTCTTCTAAAGTGGTTGAGGTGGATGCATTCAAATTTTGTGTTCACATTACCACTTTTTATTTTCCCTTTTTAGGATTTTTGTTTATGATCTTCTATTCTCCCATGAAAGTTGGTGTAAAATATAAGGAACCTCAATCATCTTCTAACAACTTAGTGACTTCATCAATATTCTTCTTGTGTTCTTATTTCTTTGATACTTTCACTTTTGCAATTTGATACAATGCTTTCAAAGGATCTCATCCTTTTTTCTCAGCAATCAAACAACTTTTAGGTTCAGGATCGACCTTAAGTGTGTAAAATTTGTTGTCATAGATTTACTTCATTTTACAATGAAGGGTAGAAGACACCCCATTCATTGCATGAATCCATGGCCTTCCTAAGAGATTATTATAGGAAAGATCGTGAGGCATAACATGGACCAAAGTTTGTAATAGGACCTTTCCAACTTTAATAGGTAATGTGATGACTCCAAGCAGTTTTTTTCCTATATTATCAAACCCACAAATAGATAAAGAATCATGTTGAATTTGGCTTTTGAATACTTAAATCTTATCAAGAAGTTTTATGCTACACACATTAAGGAATGAGCCACTATCAACAAGAGTTCTCTTTATCACTATTTGATTAACATAAGCTATTGTCATGAAAGCTTCATTTTGTTTTTGATCTTCTAACGAAGGTAACTCGTCTTCACGGAAAGTAACGTCTAAGTTGGATGGATTTGTAGCTTGAATTTGGGCTGCCACATCATTTGGATGCACATTAGGAGGGGTAGGAACTTGTTATAAAGCACTTTGAAGAATTTTATGATAACTAGGTGAGGCTTGAATAAGGTCCCATAAGGATATCTTAACAAGAGTATTTTTAAGTTGTTCAATAAGATCATACTCCTTTCCACTATGCGAGGGCAAACAAGGAGCACTAGGAAAGATAGGTTGAAGAAATGGGAGGGATGTTGGAGGTTTTTGTCTTAGTTATAGATTCTTTCTAGTTTTATATGTATGAGAAACAATATTGTAACTCGGTAGTTGCGAAACAATATCATTATCAAGTTTCCTTTTAGGTGGTTCTAAGATAAGAACAAGCTTATTTTGAACTTAAGGTTGTTGTGAGGGTGGATAAATGATAAGTTGAGGCTTAGGTGGTCCAATAATTAAAGGATTTGTAGGAGGTCTAATAATTAGAGGACTTGAGGGAGTTATAATTTTCATAACCTCAAAATACTTATCCTTATTTTCATGATCTCTTAGCAAAGGGGAGTCTAATGGCACTTCATCATCTTCATCTAAGGAAGCCACATCAATATTTTTTGAAAGACATGTGTCAATGTTATAATTTTCTTGCACCATGATATATTCCCTAGTAGGAGAGCTTTTAGGAGAGCAACAAACTATAATTTCATGACATTCAATGGTTGGTTCTTCTAAAATGACATCACCACAAGTAAGGGAGTCATCAATGGTTGGATTATCTTGCTTATCAATGATGGTATTCTCTTGTCCCATAATATCTACCCTAGTAGGTGATATTTCAAGAGGTTCATCACATTCCATTATTATATTTTGTAAAATAACTTCATCACGAAAAGGGGAGACATCAAGAGAAGAATAATTATGATTTTCATGTTTACCAATGATTGGAATTTTTTCATTCAAATAGATCTTTCCAAATGGTAGGATCATTAGGAAAGGGAGAAACAATATTATCATGAATCTCAATAAGGGTATCTTCTAACACCAAACTATCTTCTTTGCATCTAGGAGAGATATTAGGAGACTTTAGAATCTTTGATTGTCATGGTTGTCTATATTTACATCCTTATGTCCTATAATGTCTTCCCAAGTAGGGGAGATAGGATTGTCATAGCTCTCAATCATTGGATCTCTTAACACTAACATATCCTCCTCACAAATGTGATTTTCATGATTGTCCACGATTGTATCCTCTTTCACTAAAGCATTCTCATAGTTGGGGAGGTGTTGGGATAGGAATAAAGAGTAGGTAAAGTAATGTTAAGAAATGTGTCAATGATCTCATCGTCTTGTCTCATAATATATTTCCAAGGGGGAGGAGGAGAGGGACAAACAAGACTTTCATGATTCTCAATGATTATATCTTCTTTCACCAAGATACCTTCATCACTAATAGGAGAGGTATCGAGAGAAGAAAAATTATGATTGTATATGCTTGCATCCTCTTTGACTAAAGCATTCTCACAAGTAGAAGGGATGGAATTTTTCTTAGCATGCTTAGAAAGGTAAGATACTAACATTGTGTGCCCAAAAATGAAAATTACTTTTATCTATCTTATGCAAAGCTTCAAGAATGTAAACATTGTCTAAAAAATGCAAAATTGCAGAAATGTAAGTATTTTTCAGATCTTATGATTTTTGCTACTGAAATGATTTTGGATTGATTCAAAAATAGCTACACTAAATGGATGATTTTGACCTAGATGCATAAAATATAAATTCATGAAACTTTCCAAATTGATACAATAGGTTACTAGTAGGCCTATGAAGTGCAGAAAACCACAAAAAGGCTTAGAAAAGTTGGCTTTTGTAGGCCTCCAAGGATTCATTCGCCCAATGGTGAATGGGTCCTAGTATGCTTTTCCAAGAAACTCTGAATCTGATATTGAAGCTTAGGATTTGTGAATTTTTTTGCCTTTGTAACCCTAACAAGGACTCATTTCCCCTATGGAGAATGGGTCCTGGTACAAGATTTTTTAAAATTGAAAAATGCAATTTCTGAGTGATTATATGTGTTCTCTCTTTCAAGTTTCAAATTGTAACTTTTGTAGCAGAATTTTCCAAAATTTAATGTTGAAATGCAAGTGCAATGAAGGATAAATGATGAACTATATGACACTTTTTGAAATGGAATTTTGATCCAATTTTTGAATATGAATGATGAAAATCACACTAATATGTAAACACTATGCAAAATCAGTCTAACATTTTGCAATTTTTGTTGAATTTTCAAATTTAAAATGAATGCAAAATGCAAGTTTGCACCTAAAATGCAATCCAAACTAATGCAATTTTGACAACCCTATATGAAATGAAAACTAATTCAATGCAATGCAAACTAATGCAAATCTTAGATCTAAATGGACTCCAATTTTCAAAATTTTGATGTACAAGGTTGGGTTCAACAAAATAAAACATAGAAAAAGAGGTTCACCATAATGAGATCAAAATGATGAACCTAATTTCACTAGTATTTCATTCAATATGAGGGTTATAATGCATAAATGAGTTAAAAAAATAAATCCTAACCCAAATACCAATAAAAAGGAAAGTTATAAAAAGGTCAAATGTTGTGTACCTATTGCAAAAAGTGATTTTTTGGACCTCACTAAGGACTCATTCGCCCTATGTTGAATGGGTCCTAGATAGGGTTCTAGAAAATCAATTTTTGGGTTCTATTCTTCAATGTCTACACTCCCAAATCCTAGTCGAAGATTGTCAAAAACCTGAAAATAAATTTTGTAGCTCAATTCTTGTGATTTGACAACTTTCTTAGCAACTTTGACAACTTTTGCAATTTTTCTTTCCAAATGATCTTCAACCTAAAACCTGCAATCACACAGCAAAGGAGAGAAATATGTTCTTTTGTTAGGAAATTGGGGTTTTCCTTGGCCAAACCCCATTTGGTAATTAAACCTTGTAATGAAACAATGCATAAATGAATGGTGAATGAACAAAAATATGTAACAACTCACCACACCTTAATTGAAACCTTGGATTGTAGATATCAAAGCTAGCATGAAGTGGCCTTAAGGAATGTAGATCTTGATCTTGAACTTTGATGTGAAACAATGCCTGAATTGGATCTTGAAATGATACACCACAACATTAGCTCAACAACATGCACGATGCATTATGCCTTTGACATGATTAAATGACTCTTGATTGATTCAATAATCTTCAATAAATATGCTCTTGAATTCCTTAGAAATTCTCTTGAATTCTCTAATAATTCTCTCGTGAATATCCTTAGCTTGCATGAAATATTATAAGTGAAATATCCTTGTATTTATACATACCTTAAGATTAAATCATAAAATTCAAATAACACAAGTTGATATTAGATCTAGGATTTCAAAATTTTAAAATACTACCAAAAAAAAATTCCAAGGGGGGTTCCTAGGGTTAAGTGAGGACCAATTCGCCATGTGGTGAATGGGTCCTAGCATACTTAACTAGGACACACTTCAGGGGTTATGAAAATTTATGTAAAATTAGGGTCCTAGGACCTAGTGAGGACCCATTCGCCACCTAGCAAATGGATCCTAGGTCAATATCCTAAGACACACACATTGCAAAATTGAATTTTGTGTAATATCAATAATGAATGTTGGGCTTTATCCCTTATAATCTATAAATAATTAGGCTTCGTTTTGAGTTAAAGGGGCCAATTAAGGCAAATTAAACCTCAATTAATTAATAAAGCCCTAGATTCATGTGAAAGTGTAAAGATACACTTTGCAACACCCTAAATAAGGCACCATTAAGTCAATTTAATGTAGAAGGTCCCTAAACTTAATGTGAATGTGTAAAACACATTACAACACTAAATAAAGGCATAATTAAGTTCATTTTAATATTAGTAATTCCAAAATTAAGTGTGAAAAAGGGATACTTTTTTTGACACTACAATATCTAATATCAAACATCAAAGCAATCCATAATTAAAATCAAACTAAAAGTATTCACCCAAAGCTCCAATGGTGACTCATGCAATGAGGCCACACCAATGTGACCCAACTAGGGAGTGACTCTCAACTCCAAAACTAGAGCAACCTTGAGGGTTCTCATCCACAAAGCCTTAAAGGATTCAATCAAAAACCTAGCATCACTTTGTTATCTCCAATCAGCATGCCCAAATGATCTACCCATGGCCTCCTTATATAAATTTTTGGAGGGAGAGGTTACAAATTTAAAAATAATAAGGCAATCCTCCTTTTTGAATTTTCTTTTATAAATTAATATTAACCCCTCATATGCCAACATCCCCCTCCTCAAGTCTAAGCATCCAACTTGGGGTGATTTTTCACCTTTGCAAAACATTACAATCACTTAAGTGAAATGAAATAATAATTTAACATTACACCTAAGTGAAATATTAAATTATTTTACCACTTTTGATGAAAAATCTTGAATCAACTCAGAATCCAATTCCAACTTCACCAAAGGGATGTGGAGGCACTAGATGAAAGTTGAGGCCATTTTGGAGACTTTCTAAAAATAGACGTTCTCTCCAATAAGTTTGGAGAACACCTAGATCATCCATTTAGACTACGTGGGATCTCTAGAAATAGGCTAATGGCCACTCAAAAAGCTTACGATTGAGAAGGGTACATTATAGTCCTCCCTCCCCAAGAAATCACAAATATGGATGCTACAATATATACTCATCCTCCCAAATTGCATCCTCAACTACTAAATTCTTCCATTTGACAAAATACTCTTTGATGGTTCTTCTCCTTAATGTACGCTCTCTAAAATCAATTACTACACTTCCGGAACTAATACAAGCTTCCCTTCCTCATCCATCAAAGGTAACTCGATATAAGCAACATCATTATTCCTAAGGAGGACAAAAAGAAATCCCAAGAGGTTGTGTCTTGTACCTATGAGGAAAATAATAAGATTTTGGAAATCCTCCAAGATGTTGTTATGGATGTGTTGGTTATGAAGAAGGATCATGAAAATCACATTTATGTGTTGGAAGAGAAGGTTGTGAAATGTTATAAAAACCTGGATAAAGTGGTAAATATCAGTGAAACTTCCCTTCAAAAAAATGTCAAAGGTCTCATCCTGCTGAATGAAAAGGCTAGAAATTAGAAGGGGGATGAGAAGGTTGGTTAGGCTAAGGATGTTGTTGTTGTTGATAGCAGCTTGATGAAAGGTAAAAAGTGAAATACTATTGTTGGACCAAGTACCCACACGTAGATTCAAGCCAAGAAACATTTGGAGGTTACTAGTAAAGATCTTTCTAAGGTCATTGATATGCATGAGCATATCATCTCATAGGACCTAGAAGCTATAAAAATTCTAAAAAAAATACAATAGGTTATTTTTGTTGTTGTCCATTTTGTTGATGTCTCATGAATATCTTGCCACATTTTAGTTGGTTGCTCTATCTAAAAATTTTTTTAGAAGCATCTCTTTTAGTTAAAGGTTTCGGGTCACCTCAAAACCTATTCTACCTATAATCAAAAATATTATTCCCAAGCACATTTTTGAGGTGTGACACATGGAAGACATTATGCACTATGCTAATCTTTGGAAGCTCTATCTCATAAGCCACTTCTCCAACCCTCTTGGAGATCTTGAATGGCCCATAGAAACATGATTTAACCTTCTTCACTCCACTCTTCTTGAGATTAGATTGCCAACATGGCTAAAGTATCAAATAAACTATGTCTCCAACCTCGAACACATGTTCAATATGTTGTTGATCAACATACAATTTTTTTTAATTTTGGGCATGCTAGAGGTTGTCCTTCAAGGATTTCAGAATGTCCTGACTTTGTTGTAAGAAATCCTTGGCTTGGGGAGTTCTAATGAAACCAAAAAGCAAGTCAATTAAACTTGGGGCTTCGTATCCATACAAAGTCATGAATGGAGATATTTTGATGGACATGTGATATGAATAATTGTAGTAATATTCAACCAAATGGATCCATCTCACCCAATATTTTTTCTATCTAGAAACATAATTACTGAGATACCCTTCTAACCATTTGTTAACAATCTCGATTTGACCATCAGTTTGTGGGTGATAACTAGTGCTTGGGATGAGAACTATACCACTCAATTTGAAAAACTCCTGCCAAACATACTTAAGAAATTTTTGTCCCTATTGCTAACAATATCTTGGGCAACCCATGCAACTTGAACACCTCTCTGAATAAAAAATCAGCAAACTAAGTTGTTGCGAATGTTGTAAAAATAGAAAATAATTATGCAAAATTCACCAATATATCAACAATAACCAAAATATGGTCCCTTCCTTACACCTTAGGCAAGCTTGTAATGAATTCCATGGTGATACTTTCTCATTTTTGGTTGGGAATGGGTAAGGGCTACAACAATATTGAATGAAAAGTATGCACATTCTTGTTATGTTGATAGATTTGGCATTCGTTGACATAACGAAGGACCTCATCCTTGAGCCCCTTTCATGAGAACCTCTCCCAAATATGTCTATGTCTCAAAGTAACCCTGGTGACCATCCAAGGGAACACTATGAAATTTATGTAGAACCTTTATATTGAGCTTCGATTCAGGAAACAAAAATATTCTTTCCTTGTACATGATCAAATCATTCACCAACTTGTACCTCTCATCCTGTAAGGTACCTTCAACTATGTTGGTGGCAAAGAATTTTTTGGAATACTCTATACGGATCTTCTCCCTCTAATCAACTATAATATCCATCAAAGATCTCAAATGTGGCCTTCTTGACAAGGAATTAACCACTATTTTATTCTTCCCTTTGACATATTCTATGTCAAAATTGTAAGCTTGGATCTTATTGACCCACTTCTATTGTTTGTCATTGAGTTTATTCTAATGCAAGAAGTGCTTGAGATTGTTATTATAAATCTTCACAATGAACTTACCACCAACCAAATACTTCCTAAATTTGGTCAAAGCATGCGTGATTGCAAGCATATCCTTGTCATATATGGAATGTGTCCTTTTTGTACCTCATCAGTAGCTCATGAGAGGAGCATGCATGAAAATTAAACTACTCCATGTAGCTCATCAGTGAGCTCATCAATCCTTGGAATTGGATACTAGTTCTTGATAGTCTTCTTGTTGAGAGTCCAATAATCTATGAACATGTGCATAGTTCCATCATTCTTCTTCACCAAAACCACTATTGAAGCCAAGGGACTCTTGCTTGGGTAGATGTGTCCCATATCCAAGATTTCTTTGATGAATTTCTCAATCTCATCCTTGTTCCTTTTTTGATGTTGATATGGGGTATTGATGACTGGCTTGGCACCCTTTTCAAGTTCAATCACATACTCAATCCCCCTTTCAAGAGGTCTCCCTAGTGGAATGACACTAAAAACCCTGATTCACTTTGAGAGAAAAGCTTACACATCAGGATGATAACTTATTTTCTCTTCTAGAGGATTAGTAGGAATGACTACACATTCTACTTCCCACTCCACTGAGGGCCTCCACTTAACATCCCTCTCGAAACCACCTTCTTCTCATTAGATGTGAACTTTAACTCCATGGTTTGAAGCTTTAGGTTGATCTCTCCTAGAGATCACAACCACTAGATACCCAAAATTACATCAGTGTCACCAATGCTTACAATGTAGAAGTAATCTTTGACTTCATAGTTTCCCAAGTGAATAGACATATTTGATATATTTCTAGAGAAAGCCACCATGACTTTGAAGCCTTCAAAATCTTCAATCGTGAGTCCTCTCTTTGCCACAATCCCTTTGTCTTGAATGAAGTTGTGAGTTTCTCAAGTATCAATGAGGGAAACAATCCACTACCCACATAGGAATCCTTAGACTCATTTTTATAAAATATGGAAAGTTGGGAAAAAGAACCCCCACTTTCATGGGCCTCTTCCACCTCTTCTAGGGCCTCTTCTTCCTCTTTTTCATCCAAATCTAATTTCAATTATGACATTTTAGATTTTGATTCATTAGTGGAATACACCTCCATATGATGTAATTTTCCTCTTTCGAAGCACTTGTGTCCTGGGGCCCACAAATATTTGCAAGTAAAACACTTATTCCTTTTGAGATCATTTCTAAGGTCACCATCTATTTGATATGAAAATTTCTTGGACTGATTAGTATCTTTGTGAAAGAGCCACTTATCATTCTTGTTTGAAAAAGTATTGGACTCAAATTTATGCCTTGGTGGTGCCAACTCCATGATTTTTTCTATTTTGATACCCTCCTATAGAGTTGGTGGGTCAAAAGCCTTCATCCATCCCTTTAATGGTTCCATTATTCCTTTAGTGAAAATGACTACTAGCCTCCTTTATGTGATGTTGGGAACAATTATGGAAAGTATCTAGAACTCAGAAATGAAAGTATCAAGAGAGTTTTGCTATCTTAACTAGACAATATATCAAAACTACATCTCCAGATCCTTACAATCAAACCCCTCGATGAGTTTGTTGGTAAACTCATAATAGGTATCAATTAGGTTATGGCCAAGTGTGAGCAAACTGTGATACCACAATTCATGGAAAGCTTCGTCTAAGTGAAGAGTGACAAATTTGATTGTGTTTAACTCTTCCATCAACCTCAATAACAGGTAATTTTCCAACTTTGGACCTAGGCTCTAGTAGTACACTTGTCACTTCCATGAAAGTGAGATAGATTCACCTTACCCAAAGCTTGTTGATAGTATTTTGATGCCATGTGACCTTGGTTTTTAAATCTTCCTCCATCTCTCTTCTTCTTCTGGTTCATGAATTTCTCTAAAGACAATATTTCCTGAATCTCTGTAGGAAGGGTCACATACTCAATGTAACTAGTCATCACCTCCTCTACTATGGAAATTTGGGATTCTTTATTTTTTGGATGTTTCTCCCTTTGAGTGAAGGTGGGTTGTAGAGGTCTAGTAATAGACCCAACAAGCATTCCAACAGTTTGTTCATTCTCCCTTCTAATATTTTGAAATTTGAAGTGTTGGCTTCACCATTTTGACATTGAGGTGTGGGAGTCACATTTTGATTCATCTTAGCCAAAATTTGTGACATCATATCCAACATGATATCAAACTTCCTCTATTTTCTAGAATTTGGACTATCTGGTTGTGTTGTTCCCTTATCCCTTTCTGACAAGGCCTCTATTGAACTAACACTATCACCTTCTGAATTTTGGCAAGCTTTGAGGGATTCTAAAAGGTTTCCTCAACTCGAACTTGAGGAATTTGAAATAATTGCCTTCTCCTCTTTGTTGTAGTATCTGATTTCCTTATCACTCATAGATAGGTTTTAGCATCTCCAAGCAAGTGTTAAGGAATAGTCTGGAAGATGACCAAATTTGATACCACTGTAGTATCCACACCAATTTTTTGATTTTTGGTGCAACTTGTTAGCATTAAAAATATAATCAAGATAATTAACTAAAATCAACTACCTTCCACTTTTTGATCACCTAGATCCCAATGTGGGGAAGGTGAGATCATATGATGGAAAGGTTTACATTACAATGCTTCAAAGTAACCACTTGTTTAGTGGGGTGAGGAATAAACTTCCACTTATGTAGTGGTACAACTGAAAGTAAAACAACTCACAACTCTTATTCTTTTCAGTGGTGAGTGCAAATCAAGAACCACTTATGTAGTGGGATCAGTATAAGAAATCCACTTATTCAGTGGGGGTGAGAAACAATACCACTTATTTAGTTGGGGTAAGTTGAAAATACAAATAACAGTTAAATCATTGAATGGTACTACCAAATTAGTGTTACAATAGGAGCTCAATATAAAATGATAGTAACAATTACAATCTAGCTACTAATGAGATATAAATATGATAGAAATGCCCCAAATACATTCAACCCAGTGAAATGAGATCCCCCGAGTGAAACAACATCAATATACCTAATTAAAACAAGTACAAAGAATTGGATTAACTCAATAAATAAGTTGTAGCATGTTTGCAACACTTAGAAATCATTGTATGTAGGTATAAGAAGCCCTCATAGTCATCACCAAGCTCTCCAATGATGCCAAAGACCACCCTCAAATAGGTTGCAAGTGTCACACCAGATATAGGAATCTCTAAACAAGTCTAAAAAGGCAAGGAAAGAGGGGATTTTCACCCCTAAAATTTGCATGCCCCTTCCTAGGAGTTGTATGGACAACAAGGGGGTGATTTAGCTTGGACAAAATCTGTAACTCCACTAAAAATCAACCAAATCTCCCTTCTATTTGTTGAAGATTGTGGAAAACAATAAAGAAATACCCACAAAATAATAATTGATGTTATGATCAGTATGAGCTAAGAAGTGGCACAAACTTTACTAGCAATAGGGTATAACCAACAAGAAAAAACCTCCAAAAAACACACTCCAAACACTCTAAAAATTAGGAATATCACACCAAAATATATCTACTAGAAAACATCAAAGAAATCTATAACTGAAATCAAACTGAAAGTCTTCACCCAATGCTCCAAAGGTGACTCCTATAGTGAAGCCACACTAATGTCCAACTAGGGAGTGTCTCTCAAATATGAAACTAGAGAAACCTTGAGGGTTTTCATTTTCAAAGCCCTAAAGGATTTAATCCAAAATCTAGTATCACTTCATTATCTCCAAGCAACATACCCAAATGAGCTACTCATGGCCTCCTTATATCATTTTGGAGGTACAAATTTGAAAATAATAAAATAATCCTCCTTTTTGAATTTTTTTTTTATGAAATAATATTAATCCCCCATATGCCAATGTCCCCCTCTTCAAGTCTAGGTGTCCAACTTGGGATGTTTTTTCACCTTTGTAAAACATTACAATCAATTAAGTAAAAATAAATAATAATTAGACATTACACTTAAGTGAAACATTAATTATTTTACCACTTTTGACAAAAAATCTGGAATCAACTCTTAATCCAATTTTGACTACATCGAAGGGATGTGGAGGCATTCAATGAAATAATGAGACCATTTTGGAGACTTTCTAGAAATAGACATGCTCTACAAGAATTTTGGAGAACACCCAAATCATCTAATAACACTGCAAAGAGTGTCATTCAACTCAAAATCATCTCCTAAGCTCAAATCCAACAAAAACCAAGAACTATTACCACTGCATCCTCCAAGGATCTTGGACTTCCCATTAACCCATCAATTTAGCCTACAAAATCTCTAAAAATAGGCTAATGACCACTCAAAAATCTTAGGATTGAGAAGAGGACATTATACAAAGTTCTTGTTTATAAACATTTACTACCAAGTTTGAGTCAAGTCTATCTTGAAGTCCTTTTTCTTGTTTGAAAATAAATTTCGGCCATTGGTATCCTTGAAACATAAATATTGAATCCAAACCTAAGATAACCATAATTTAGTGCAAAACCTATTTATCCTTGGTTATAACCAAAATTATTACCCAAAAGATCTCACATCAATCAAATACCTTATCTATTTTGTTAGAAAATAGTGCATTATACCCACATTCTTAATCCATTTCCTACATAACCCCATGAGAAAAAAGCATGCATACAAGTAAGCATAATTCATAGATCAAATAAGCAAGCCACAAGATAACACAAGATATACCTTAGGAATAGGAAAACCTTTAAGAGGGAAAACCCAACCTCCAAAAGCATCCACACTCCATCTATTATTCAAAAAATAAATGATGCATGTAGTTACAAGAGTTATCATGAATAATTCTAAAGCATCAAACCTCTCTAATGCATTCTCCATGTGTCCAAGCATGAATCCACACATCCCATGCTATTATTCACATATGCACTCCTCAGAAAGACTCAATGATGATAATCCACTCACCCAATCAACCATAACCACTAAACATGTGTTTGCTTTGATAGAGTCAAGCTCACAAAATAATAACCAAGTGATAAGATAAAACCATGTACCACAAAACCATGTGAATACAAAACCACTAACCCCTCATTTAATATTGGGTACTATTTTTTCACTTTATTTAATATTTTCCTAATATTAAATTATTATCTCATGTCTTTCACACATTAAATAATAATCCAATATTACAATACAACATAAAGTGCCCCCCAAATAATTACCTAGTGTGACTAACCACACCTCCTAGGTGTATCACAACTAAATAATTATTTAATTACAAATTTATAGTATAATATTTTACGCAATGGTGTACAACACCATATCCTAACATTCTCCTACTTGTTATATACATTGTGTAAGAGATCAATCAATGAAATACATCATCATATCCATACATGAAACCACTTGAACCTACAACATTCTATAATGCTCCATCAAGATACTTGCAATAAAACAAAAGTGACCACCATCTCAAGAAATAAATACTCTCATCTTCCAATGTGCCACCTATGGAAGGAAATGAACATGTTGAGGTGAAGATGCACCAATCCAAAAACACAAGCATCAAATCTAAGTGATAAAAAAGGTTCCAAACAAGTTGCCATAGGTAAAAGCCCACCTGATCAAAAATAAAATCCACAACACATGATAATACATCCAACCATCCATACCTCTTAAGTATCAACAACATCAATAAACTCATGCCAACAACATATGCAACCCATAAACCACAATCACAAGCTCCCTGTATCAAACTTGCCAATAAAGAACATACATATCCAAGAACTCCCACTACATGCATAATGTAAAAGAATATCAAGCATACCAACAAACATTAAACTAAGGTGGGATAAATAATCAGCAATGAAGTACCAAGGATGATCAAAATTATCTACACATGCAACACTAACAACTGCATAATATCTCACAACATGTAACCATAATCCTCCCAAAACATATGAACATGGACCTCCAAGAAGGAACCATAAAATTAAGAGAGATAACTTGTAAACCATAACATGTCCTTCTACCAACACCTCAAAGTGTTGTACACTATGTCAAGTATGATCTCCTAACAACCTCAAATGAGAAGCCTTAATAACACCCAAAACAACATTCAATCTCTTAGATCAAACACACCATATGAATCATATATAATTCTAACATGGATGTAAGCCTCTCTAACATGGAAATCAAACTCAAAGTAACCATTCCCAAATCAAGAAATCATCCCAATAACCATATCCTAAAATTGTCATCAATGAATAATAACATAAACTCAAATGTGCAAGGAGATAACCATGCCAAACATCTCTCAAAATTTGAATCCTCTAGAACTAACTATGTATAGCTCAAGATCCATATCTATGAAAGATAAAGTAATATAAACTCATGCTAAAAAATCCTAAAATGAGTCTCCCAAAATACATAACCATGAGTCAACACATTCCCATGTGAAATCAATGTATGAAACATAAACACATCCAAAATAAGATAGGAAATACCTATTAGATGATAAACTGCTAAGTAGATCAAGAGCGGGGAATGAGAATCCCTCTACGATAACCAAGTAATCATGACTAACTCCGAGAACAATCTCCTTTATAGGTCCATTATGAAATCATGTCCATATCTAGGTGAAGGCTCCTTAAAATTATTGTCGAAACCTCCAAAGACTAACCATCTCAAGAAAATATCTCTAATCCGAAGAGCGGACCTCACCCACGTCTCCAATTATCCATGAACACCTAACACCAATGAATCCATGCTAATATCCAAATGCAACACTGCAATATCATGAAACTCCCAATAAAATGACCAATGTACTCAATACCAAGAGAACCAACAAGATCAATTTCAAAGCTCCAACCGCAAAATCAAGAACCCAAAATGATATCATAATCTAACCATCTCCTCCTAGGAGATCACATGCAACAATGCATACATTTTGGTCTCAAGAGAACATGTACCATGCCAAAACTCTATACTAGTATCAAGAGTAAACCATGAAATAATAAAAATCACACTCTAAACCAAGAATCAACATCTCCAATTATATGAAGATAATCATCTCCAACAATTAAGATCATCTATCACTAATGATGGATCACATCACTACCAACAACTCCCACTAAATCATGATACCAAACTACACATGCCATCATGACAACCATCTCCTCCACGAAGATCATCCATGTCCACACATGCAACTGAAATTTCTATCATATCAAGTATAACTAAGATCTCCAAGCCTAGAAGATACAACTACCATCAAACCACCAGGAATGAATCTTACACCCCAAGTCATCATTGTCAAAAGGTCCCACTGAAATGTGTAACTAATGAAATGCAACCAAGCTATCATAGCATTGCGATGAAACACATGCTACAAGTCCCATCAATAGACTAATAAGGTACTCTAACCATCCATCTTCTTTTTGTGTAGTCTCAAAACACTCCTCATTTTTTCCTTCACAAAATGTGGATCCCATCCCCCCCCTTTTTTTTTTAATTTTTGCTTGATTTTATTTAGCTTGGGGGGAAATGGTAAAATAGGAAACATTTAGGTTAAATACTTGATTTTTAGTTAAAACAATGGTTTTCCTAAGAAAAATTATTTTAAATTCAAGTCTTGGGAGGCAATAAACACTTTTTTTGGAAATATTTTAGTCATTGTGTTGTGCCTTTTTCGCACACATGCCCCACTAGAAGCGGGGACCCTATTTTTCTTTTTTGTTTTTGTTTTTGTTTTTGGTTTTTCCTTTTCCCCTTAAGAGATAGGTCCTTTGAAATTTTGATCACTTCACCCTTTTGAACTTTCAATGACCACACTAATGTTTGGGGTGAATGTATTTTGTAATAATTGGCCTCATTTTTAACATCTGAAATTACCAAGCCTCTTAAAATGGTCAAATGGGTCTAAGTTTGGAAAATCCAACGCCCTTTGGATTCCCCCAAAAGTCACGACTTTTTGGAGAATCCATGGCTAGGATGATTTCATAAAAATCCTTTCATCCCTAAATCCAAAACCCTATGGATTTCCTGAAAAATTTACCTTCACTGATTCCGTGACTGGGCAAATTACGTGAAACTTGTATCTTCATTAAATTCGGGTTCACTTGGATTCCCCAAAACCTTTATTTTTGCAAAATTCATCTCTTCGTGGATTGCCCGATCTTCATGGAGCTATCTTGTCACACGATTTATTGCACTCTGTAGGTGGTTGGTTGTCATTAATGCTTTATTTTGAGTCGATTTATAGTCTAAGCCATTTCATTTTTATTATTTCATTTTGTGCTTGAAAAATCTAGGCGGTTAAAGATTTGCGTGCATTGGGTGTTTTCAAGCTAGGTCTCGGTGATTTGTTATTCATGGGCTTTCTATTGACGCCTAGGGTTTGAGTTTGCCATTGTGGTTTTCATTTCATCATCCTTGATTAAATGTATGAGCCTATAACCTATGTTATATGTTGATTAATGCATAAAAGTTTGGTGATTTATATTGTGTGAATCAAGCTTCGATTGGTTTTACATTTCACATTGTTATTATGCTTTCATTTCATTTCATTCAAAGGGTAAATTAGTCTAGGGCATCATTTTATGCGTATTTCTTTGGTAAATGTAGGTTCATGTTTCAAAATTGCTGATTTAAATATATTTTGATAGTTTGTGATTTCAATAAGGATGATCTAGGGTATCGTGACATATGCATTTCATTTTTAAAATCCACACTTGAATGATGAGTTAGACGCATGAATGTTAATTAAAGATATTGATAAGCGATATGTGATTGAGTTGATTAGAGGTTTGAGTGATATGAGGGTTAGGGTTTAGTTTTATTTAGAATTTATATATCATTTGATAGCACCTGTATTGACATTGATAAGAAGGTATTTGGAGTCATACATTTTGAAACCCTAGTCTTCCCTTGTTGTGAATAAAGTCCACAAGTATAATGTGAATTTGAAGTCTGGTTGTTTGAAATTAGGGTTTAGCATGGGATCATCATAACACTTTGAAAACATAGTCAACTTTCCTCCTTGTTGCATTCTTAAGTTTGGTTCTCAGATTGGTCATGAAATCCGCATGTCTTAGAAATCATTGAAACAAGGTTTTTGCAGAATTCGTCATCCTTTGGATTCTCGGAATAGTAGGTTCATCATGTAATCCTTCGATGTGTGGAATCTTTGAGACTTAAATCTTATTTCTAAATCCTCTCTTATTTAGATTGTTTGAAGGCTTAGGTCTTTGCTAAATCCTCAATGTCTTTGATTCCCCGAGTTTCACCTTTTCACAAAATTCACACCTTGTTGGAACTCTTGATGTATTGTTCTTCGCAGAATCCTCAAACCCTTGGATTACCCAAAAATCTGGCTTTCACGGATTCCATGCCTGTTTGGATTTTTCATAACTAAGTGGTTGGTAATATTTTGAGTGTCACGACGTTATTTGAGGTATGAATTGTGCTTGCAAGGTTTGAATCTCAATTATTAAATGTACTCATGTCATCAATGAGATTGTATGAAGCTTAATGCTTATTTTAACAATGTCATTCCCAAGTTTCACAAATTTTGCACCCATTTGAATTCTTTGAAGAACATTGTTTCATAGAATCCATGGAGGCTTGGATTGCCCAAAAATCCATGAGGTGTTAAAATTCTTGAAATTCATGATATGCCTTAAAACTCAAAAGTTGTTTCTTTTCTTTTGAGATTTAGAGTTTGGTTTCTTGAGCTTGGTGATGCATAATGAAATGTTACATATTGCTTATGGGATATCATGGTTGTGCTAACACTATGGGTGGTGCAATTTTTAATCTTTCTTTTCATTTCAAGTAATTATGGTGTTTGTTCTAACCAGATGCAAGAAAATTCTAACAAGGCCAAGGCTACTAAGGGAAAGACAACTGAGCTAGTGAAAGAGGAGTTGTCCAAGGTAGAGAAAAACAAGTATGACTTTAAGGGAAGGCTCCTAGAGTCAAAGATAGCTTCTTACTAGGGAGGAGTTGGAGATAAAAATATGGGACATGTTGATTATGAGGAATTCAAGTAGAGGATGTACTGCAATGCTCCCACAAAATTGGCTAGAAGGTTAATGAAGGCTAGATTGGCATAGGCAGCAAGATTTCCTCCATCAGTCCAATGTCTAGAGTTAATTGTGGAATGTGCTAAGTACTATGATTCAAATAGAAGGGTGATAGTAGTTCCTCAAGGTAGAATAATGAAAAATCTAATAGAGGAGTTCTTGGCAAATGCATTTGATATTGCTACACACAAGAAGCTAGTGAAGTTCAATATAGACACAACAAGGAAGTTTAACATTGATGATCTTGAACAAGCACTAGAGATAATAAATGCTTCATAGATTGATAAGCCCAAATCCCATTACTCCAAGTTGTCAAAATAGTTACATAGAAGTGATTTCAAATAGTAGTACAATGATATGATCACTCTTCTCAGCAAAGTGATGGGATTCAAGAGGGCTTTAATGTTTGAAGACTAGATGTTCTATGTGATAGCCCAAATTGGGAAGGGAGTCAACTATCATTGGGTAGGTTTAATTAGTGATAATTTGGATAAAAATTTGATAGCTATGCAAGATACAAGGAAGTTCACTATGAATTCTTATGTGATTTACATGCTTGCAAGACATTACAAATACAAGGGTTTGAGCTGCAAAGGTACCATTGGACAAGATAGGGTATATGAAATTTACCTTCAGCTCCATCTATCTACTTCTAACTGCAAGAGGGTGAATGATGCATTCAACATGTATATCACAAGGACTCTGCAAGAGGAACTACATATAAGGATTTAAATTGATGCTATGGAGTTGATCAAGAAGTATGTATACTAGTTCCTACAATTTCCTAAGTTTACATACATCAAGATTCAAGGGAGTCCTAATGTATCATACAGGCTCCCGAGGTATCCAAATAATAAGGTTGTGTTGCTGGAAGTGGTGAGGCATTTAGTTGCCTTTGATTAAGTTTTGAAAGGTATGCATAAGATTGGAGTTGGTGGGGAATTTCCCTTGATAATCAGTGGTTGTGAGGCATGCCTTCAATCAAAAGTGCCCAAAATTTAGAGTAAAAAATGAAATATCTCCATCTAATCTTGCATACTAACAAGGATAATTTTGATCCATATGGAGTAGCTTAGACAGTAACCTCTAGAGATTATAGGCACAAGGATGATATAGAAAACTATTGAGATAATTGTAGAGATGACTTTGTAGTCTTCAAAATAAATTTCTCTATGTTTTCCTTGAAAATTATAAGGTTATATAAAGTTGTGCAAGTGCTAGATCAAATTGAGGATAGGGAGGAGGTAATACAATATCATAATTATATGCAATATCAAAATAAGCCTCTACCTCCAATAGATTAGATTAAGGAATAAGTAGTAAATTTGGACCACATTAATGCCCCTATCATCAAGTATTAAAAAAATGGGCAAAGCATAAAACATTAGAGATGGAGGATAATGGGATAAATCCAACCTATGAGTTAATGGGAGATTTGGAATCCTAGTCTTCCTCAGAAGATGTTTTGAAGAAGACAAAAGAAGATGCCCTTAGTTCTCAAAAAAGAAGGATCAGAAGAAGAAGGAACATTAGTAATAAAAAGAACTAGAGGTCAATCCACGAATAATGCTAAGGTAGAGGATTCCAAGAGACAACCAATGCTGAAGAAGAGAAATCTGATAGGGAGGTTGGATGAATCAATCACTGATTCATGCTCTAGGTCTTCCTTGGAAGACCTCTTGGGTGTCTTTCTCCACCACTTGCAACCTATAGGATCTCTTCCTTCTTAGGATCCCTTGGTTCTCCTTGCCAACCCAACTACCAACAAAAATTCCTTCTCCCAAGTCAAAACTTGGTGCAATCTTGTAGTACTAGCCCTTAGCCCTTAAACTGCCTTAAAGGCTACTAACCTCCAATTTCTTGAAATAGTTTTACAGAGGTGTGGAGGTGCTTCCAAATACTTCAATCCATCCTACTAGGGGTATTAGGGGTCCACCTAGCTCCATCTGTAGGTCGCTTTCACCAAACCCCTCTATTAGGCCTAGAAGGCTACTAGCCCTATTAGGTTTCCTTCTCCGAGAAATCAGGGTTTTTCCCAAAGTCCTTCCAAAGAAAACCCCAATCTTTTGTTGGGATTACTGGTTCATATGCCCACCTCTCAAATATTTTTGGGGTCTTGGGCCACAACTGGCCGTACAATGCCCTAACCTAAAAATGAGCAAAATTAAGGCTTTTTAAGCCCTTTTCTGGCTTCCCTGCAACTTCCTAAGTTTTCCCCTCACAAATGGATTGGTAGAGTCTCTTCCTCTTTACCATAGCTTGGTAAGATTCATATCTTCCTTCTCCAAAAGTAAATTTTTCATAAAGTTAACGCCTCTATAAATGAAGTGCTTTGCACTATGGTCTTTCCTAACTGGGCTCTTCTCTAGCTCGCCTAGGATAAGACTCCAACACTAGCTCCTGTTCTTTCAAAGACTCTAAACCCTACTATATGTACATCCATGGATTCTAGTCACTAATCCCAAAGGGCCGTATAATTTTTACGGTGGGAAAGTGAACTAACACTCCATTCTTTACAAACTGCCTAGTTCAGACCAGCAATAGTGTAGAACACAAAACTATTTACAAACAATGCTTGAAACTGAAAAAACAAACTATCTAATGCCACACAGTACACAAAGAAAAACTACCCTACATCATGCATGAATTACAGTGCCAAACTAATCCATCAAAACATCACAACAATGCCAAAAACCAAAAATTTCAAACATAATTCACATATGCTTTTTCCTTGATTTCAAAAACTTAAACAATATGAAAAGCTTCCAACCTCACTCCAATGCCGAGGTATCCCATAAATAGGGTCACCAATCAGTTATCCTCTCCCCTTGGGCTCTTCTTGGTCGATTGTAGCTCTAACTATCAACATTGTTGAGCAACATTTCAAATGTTGCACAGTTGCAAGACAACCTCTTAGCCCTCTTTGCACTTTTCAACAATCCTAAGCCTCCTATGGATCTAAAAACCCTATGACACCTACTTTGTGGTCAACATGATCTTCATCTAATCAATTCACAACAAAAATGCCACTAAGTTAGATTGCTTAGGTTTCCTAGGCAAAGTTTTCCCTAGACAACCTATGGGTGCTCCTGCACCAAAATCATAATAAAGCAACTACTAAAGAAATAGAAGAAGGCCAATGCCCTAAAAGAAGGAAGTTGACCAGAGGAGGCAATAAGGGTGCTTATCCTTCAAATAAATTAAAAAAAAAGATAAAGGAAGTGGAGATAAGCCACAATAAACTAAGGAAACAATTGATGTAGAGAGTTCTGGAGAGAAAAGTTGAGTCTACACTAGAAAAACTTCTCCTCGGATTGGGATACCATTTCCTAATTTGGAAAATTTGGAGAAAGTAGTTGAAGATCTAGATAAAGTTGCAAATATGCCATAATATGATAAGGAGGAAGTTACAAGAAAGGGAACTACATAAAGAACTCCTCCTAAATCACCCCATCAAGATATTTGTTCTAATAAGGAAGAAATGGAAACAACAAAGAGTGCAATGAAGGCTTCAAAATAACAAGAGTTAGATGATGAGGAGCCTAAAAATCCTAAAGATGGAGATCTCAACAATTTTGGAGAGCATATTAATATTGTTAAGGTAGAAAATAAGGAAAAGGAACTAGAAAAGAGGGTTATATTGAATCACCAAGGGAAGAGAAAACAAAAGAATCAGGTGAAGAAGATATAAATAAGGAGGAGAAACAATAAGAGAATATTGGAATCAATGAACGAGAAGACCTTTGAGGATAAAATAGTCCTCATACTGATACAAATATAGAAGAATCAACTACTCTAGATTGGTTAAAGGAGAGTTTGAGGCCTAAGCCAATGGTAGTTGAAGAAGTGGTTCCAGATTGGGATAGTTTTTTGACAGGCTTGGCAAAACCAAAAGAGAAAAATAAGGCTAAGGTGATTTCTAAGATTGTGAGAGATGATTCTAATAATCAGGTATTACATATTGCCACTTCTACAACTTTGAAGATTAAAGAGGAGGCCACTCCTATGGACTACAGTGTGCAAACAATCAACTTATTGCCATCTACAAAGAAACAAGAGGCATAAGAGTCTATAGATGTTATCCTGAAGAGATTGGAAAAAAGAGGTTCAGGTGAAGGAGAGGTTGCAAAATCAGGTTGAGGAACTACAAAAGTATATTCAACATCTTGTTAATCCTTTGCAAATCCAAACTCAAGCAAGTACATCTACTCAAGCTAGTTTGTTGTCTCAAGATTCCATAAATAAAGTGGATAAGATGAAAACATCTATGCAAGTGACTCAACAATGGATAAATGGGGTATATCAAAAAGATATTTTTTTGATTGAGGAAACCTTGCAATTGCATGAAAAGACTATTTTTTTCAGGATATTGTGCAACATGTAGCTGCAAAATGCCAAGCTTGTGATTAAAAATCTATGGTTAGATTGGAAAAGATAGTGGAAATTCCTGAGGTGGTGCTAATTAAAGGGAATGTTCTTGCCTCTAAGGACATAGATAAGCCTAAGGAATGGATTGAGCCTTTTAAATTTAAAAGGGAGATAATGGATAAAGCTTTAGAATGGTTTCCTAAGATATCAAAGGACTTAGGTGATATTACTGTTGATTGCATATTATTTTTGGAAACAATCAAAGGAAAAAAACTCAGTAAAGAACATATGAATGTTGATCAGTTAAAGCAATGGTGGGAGGAAGTGTATTCTCAATTCGAAGATGGAGCTATTATAGAAAATAATTTAGAGGATCTAGTCATGTACATCATTGTTTTACATAAATATCAAGAGATGGAGATTGAGTGGAGTCAGATATAAAAAAAATATGAAAGTGAATTGGGATCAATTTCTTTGAGGCTAAAGTTCATCCCAATTCCAAGTCAGGACAACCTCAATGGGTGTTACATAAATTTAAAGAGTTTTCCAAGAAGTAGAAAATGGGAAAAGAGGACAACTAAGGCATCTACCTTGAGTTTTTTGTATACTACATCGGCCAACTAGGGAAACAAGTCAACTAACTAGAGAATAGTGTCAACCCATTTATTTAATATTAATGTATCATTTGGGGGATGATTTTAAATACTTTGTTCTAATTTCAAATGGGTATTAAAATGTATAATGCTGACCTATTTTGATTGACCTATGTTAGGCACCCCAATTTAAAATTTTTTAGGCCGACTTATGTGATGTAAAACTCTATAAATATGGGGTCTCTCCTCATTTGAAAGATTGATTATGGAATTGTTGCAGATTTTGGTGAAGTTAATATATGAGAAGAAATTGGCTTGGTGATATTTTCTGTGTTATTTCATCTATGTGAATGGTTCTTATGTTTCAAAGTTATTTTAGTTAATTAGTTTTCAGATTTAGTTCAGTTCTTTCATGTTGATGATAAAGTGTTGAAGATGTTTGAGGAATCTTTGGTCCATACTATTGGTGGCTTATTGATTGCAAGTTACTGTGTATAGTTAGTATGGGCTTAATCTTATTGCTATAGTTCAATTGTGGGTGTTTATGCATTTCATGCCATTCTAGGTGTATGTTTGAATGCTTCATAGTCTAGAAATCTTACATTCCATTGGAGATTGCACTGTTTATGTTATACTGTAGATTTTATCTTGGTTAAGCAGGAATTGGTTATTGAAGATTGGTCCACCTTGAATACTACCATTTTTTCATGGTTGCACTTAGATTATAGATTAGAAATCTCTTTAAACCCTTCATATTTTGGATATTTCTTTGAGATCACTGTTAGAGTAGGATTAAAAGCATCACTAAATTACTTCATTTGATGAAAGTATTATTATTATATCACAGATCTAAGAAAATTGTTGTTAGGGTTCATACTTATTTTCAAATCTTGTGAAACCCTTGTTGTTGACCTAAGAGTTTGTGTTTTTATTTTACCATAAATGTCCCTTGTTATTACCAACATTATACATCATCACTAAGTTGTTTGTGCATTGTCAAGACCTGGCATTAAAGACCTTGGGGTTGTTTCTTGAAGTTTACTGATAGGAATTACCTTTCAAGAGAGATAGAGTACTTGTACTTTATCTGTGTTCTGTAGTGCTAAAACCACCATCAACACATTGTAGGAATTAGGTTTTTTAGTTTTTTTGTGTACTAGGATTTCTTAAGTAAAGTAAGCGTAAGTATTACAATCACAAAATCTACCTTATGAATAATTTACTTGGTATGAGTCTCTTCCTGACCCATGTGCATCAATAGTACAATTTTTTAACCCAAAAGTGGTATTTTATTAGAAGTGGAAGTTGAGAATGTTTTATTCAAAGTGCCTTAGTACCACATTAAATTTTTCTTAAACCTACACCCAAGTACCTTTGCGAATAATGGGAGTTTACCTAACACTCATGAATCTGATAGAGTGAAAACCCATCATTGATTTTAAAGCAAGCTATCAGGTGTTTCAAGTTGAAATGCTAAGAGGATGGGTTGTTCCCATGTTTAAGGTGAATTGTAATTGAGGCATCAATACCAAAAGTAGGTAAAAAAACCACAAGTGTACCATGTCATCATTAACACAGTATTTTCAAATTAAGTTGAAGCATGAAAACCGAGAGCATCATTATTGAAGCTTAACCTATCATGATTGTACCTTTTTAGTGTAATTAATTCAAAATCATTAAAAATAATTAAGGAAGGTGGTGAAAACACCGAGTTTTCATCACACAAGATGTATTTCTTTCTTTTGTAAAAAATCATAACCCATCAAACAAGACACCTATTAAATCCATAAATAATTGAGATGCCATTTGAAGTGGCCAAGAAAGGTAAAATATCAAAATATAAGAAGATGTAACTACACACATTTAATTTTGTTTCGGCTTGAGGTCACCATTAATGAAACTAGGTAATTCTCTTTTTATTGAGTTCAAAAAATTCTTTCTGCATGCACCTAACACCCATGAAAATAACACTTTGTTTGGTTATTTCTGAGTAATATTGCATGGATTTTGATTGAATTAATTCAAATTTTGTGCATGAATCATAATGGGTAATAAAATTTCATAGAGTTGAACTGAAGAAAGCATTGCTAGAGTTTACCCTAATTTCTATACAAATTATCTATATACTAATCATACAGGAAACAAGGGAAACCATGAGCACTTCACAGAAAAGGCAACCCAAAGATGAGTTTGAATTTACCACATCACGAGAAATTCCCAACCCACTTGGAGAACTTCAATAAAAATGAGTTTGTGAAGAGCATTCAACATATTGATGCTAGCCCATATGCCACAAATATAGTTGCAAGAGGAATGCACCTAGCGACAGGATTCCCACAAGCAAAAGACGCCCTAGAGTTCGTTCTAGGGTGAATAAATTAGTATGATATGGGTAGGAAGGTGGTATTAAAGGAAGGGAGGTTCTACATAGACCTAACCCTAGATGGTATTGCTCATACATTTGGAATCACAACATTTTGAAAATTGAATACATTGAAGATAAGGGATTCAACTAGGGTATACTCCAATATGGAGGAACATAGCAAGAAGGTTATGTTATCAACCTAGTTTTGAGAAAGAACTAAGCCCATGTCCAGAATGCCCAAAAACATATTAAGATCAGATTTCATCCTAGATATTCAAGAAATGATAACTTTGTTGAGAAGAATGGCATGCGATAAGGGTGCTAGTAAGTTTGATCCATGTATGCTTGAGGTTATCAAACACATGAAAGAGAGTCCTACATGGATCTAGTGGGCTATGTTTATTAGCAAAAAAAATGAATGAACACATATAAGCATTCCAAATTTTGGGGTGGTTTACCATGTCTCCATACATTATTTAATCCTATGCAATAAGGGCCAACATTGAAGGGCTAAATAGAGTAGGGGTTTTGGGAAGAAACCCAAGGGAGAGATTGGTCTACCAACATTTTCCACAAATAACTGAAAGTGAGTATCAGAATCACTACCAAAGGGTACATGATTCTTTTGTGATGAGATTGGTCTAGGTAATGGAGGGAGATGGGGCTAAGAGAATATCCCTCTATGCACAGGATTCCATTCATTATTATGGGTTCTAGTATATTTAGTTCCCCATATTCACTTATATTATATTAGAAAGATAATCAAGTTACCCCTATATGCTATCAAAATATCCTATAGACAAAGTGGCATTGCTAGAAATTGCAAGGTACGTGATGGAGTCCAATGAAGCATACCTATAGGATCATAAAAGGGGACCAATTAAATTTCCTACTGTTGAAGGGAGTTATAAATGAAACTCAACCAAGATCACTAAATTGGTGGATAGTTAATTAAGGTTATTTGGGTTAGAAACATTCACATTGAAACAAAATAATTATAACCCAACTAAAAGACTGGCTAAGAAAATAAATAAAATCTATGCTCATATTCTTCATTTGAAGGATTTTCAGAGTGATTGTGAAGAATAATGTGAGGATAGGAAGTGGTCTTTTTAAATATTGGCACTAGCCCAAACGATGACCTTTGGGACACATGATGTTCCATTGCATATAGAAGTGGATAATAGTGAGGTCAAGAACCCCATGTATAATCAGAGAATCTATACCCTGATTGAGAATAACCGAAGATGATAATTCAATAGAAAAATTTCCAAGCTAGTAATTGAGTTTAGTCAAATTTGGATAGATAGATATATTTGTAGATGCTAAATGATAATGGAGTAGCAATCACATATCTGCCTACACAAAGAAAAACAAAAGTTGATAAGTGACTTAGGATATGACAAATGTTTGGAAAAGAAAAGAAGGATAGTAGAGACAAATCCCTTGAAGAAGGAAAATAAAGGATTGTTAAATTCTTAAGTAATGGGGTTTCAATGGCTTCTCAGTTGGATGATCCTATTAGGTAGGTCATGGATGTTCTTACTAATTTTCTAAACATGCAAACAGTGGCATATTCCTCTACTACATTACCTAGAGTGGAGATCTTGACTAAAAGGAAAAGAAAATGAAATAAAAAGTATATAGTCACACAAGGTCAACATCTCAATAGGATGCTATGTTTTCTTCCCCCCATCAGTAAGTACTACAACAATGAGACATACCATGGGATAAGTGAATTCGGTTCCAGAGAAAGAACCTGTGATAATTATGGATCATGCTTTAAAGGAGGTAGAAAAATGGAGTACCTTGGTACAAAAATTATAAGAAAAGTAGCCATTAGGAATGATTCCAATGGGCTAGCCAGATTTTTAGAAGGAGCTTGAAATAATTGTACATCTAGGTGTTGTTGAGGATTTGGGAGTCATAGTAGATCAACCCACTCAAAGTTCAGAGCAATAAAAAGAAAAAATAGTAGTGGGAGATAATGTGCCACCTCAAGATAAGCATACTAGTGCCACATATCATGAACCCATTTCCACAGAAGAAGAAGAGATGCATGAAGATGCACCCAAAGTTGAGGTAGTTATGGACCAACCTCAACAAAATGGAAATTGAAGTACAAACTATAATAGAGAAACCACATAGTCATGGAGAAGGTGCAGGCACAAGAAAAGGTGTTGAGTTTTCCCAAACCCCAAATGAAGAAAAATTGGTTAATGAAAGCCCTAATTTCCTAGAACCATATGAATCATTGGTTCAGGGAAATCATGGTGAGAAAGAAAAGGAAGGGTTGTAAGAGACGAGAATTAGAGATGAAGAAAAAAGAAAGGAGGACCAAATGAGTTAAAAATCCTTGCCACCAAGAGTGATATGGAAAAAGATTCCAAATTTGCAAGAAATGAGTCATGTGCAAAAAGAAAGAATACATGGACAACAAGACAAAAAGGAACACAAGCATGAAGAGGAAAGGCCAAGAAAATACATACCTGATTGGCTTGCTCACTAATTAGCTCAACCATTGTAGGTACAATTGGTTCCTCTAGATTTTAAAAGTATAATGTAGGAGGTAGAAACTCTGAGGCATAAGACCTGAGCAAGGGTCAAACATGTAGTTAGGTGAAGTGTAGATGGGGTAAAGGTTCTCCAAATAGCCACTCCTATTGGGGAGAAAGATAAGCATGAGGTGACAACTCAAGATTATTAAATTTCTACATTTAACCTAGGGCACTCTTCATGAGAGCAAGAGTTAGAGGAGATGAGGATGAATTTGGAGGCAACTGCTACCTAGATGAGAAAGGATAAATAGAAGAAAAGAGAATTAAAGGAGTTCATTACTCATTTGTAGAATTTAATTAGGGCCATAGCTCAACCAAGTTAGTCACTATAAAAGTTACCACCCAATCTGGTGTTGATGTCTAAGGAACAAGTGGACACAATTGAGGGATTGAAAGACAAAATGGGCATGTTTGATGACTAGATAGGAAGTATGATGTAGAAGGTCAAGGGAAAGATAAGAGAAGCTATTAGAAAATACAAGGAATAATTTTTATAGTTTAGTAATTCTAAGATACTTTTAGTCAAATGTAAGGATCATGTAGAGCATAATGACATAGAGGTGCACCAACTGGATGTTATCCAAAAGATAGAAACCCAGGTGTTGATAGAAGAAAAGGTGGTCATGAAATAATATTTTTCAAAGCTAAAGGCATGGAAATTGAAGCTAAGTTGGGAAGGAGATACATTGCTACAATGTATAACAAGATTAGAGAAGATTGTTGTGAAAATAAAGAAGATGGTGGAAAAATACTTGAGCCTTGTAGAGACAATGACACAAAAATGTGTTATCTGGATCAAATAGGGATGATGTTGAGGTAAAAGTATTAAGGGACTGGTTTGAAAATATAAATAATGACCCCGTTCAATCATTAAATTGAGAAGTCCTCGATGAGATGATCGGATAGAAAACCCACATAGGAAAATATGAGATGAAAGTATTGTAGAGGAATGAAGCCATAAATAAGGTGATAGAAGAATATGCATGACATAAATACAGTTGGAAGATGACAAAAATATCCCAATGGAAGATATAAATCGAGTGTTGTAGCTTTTAGGGAATACGGGCTGAAAAAAATGGAGATCAATCTATGAAAGAAATGTCCAAAGAGGAGTAGTGGATAAACGAGAAAAGGAAGACCCAAGTTTTTTGTGAACCAATGTAGTGACAAGTTTTCCTGAAGTACATCAGTGATTTTTTTTGTCACACTCGACACTTGGTGGTGGGGCCAAGAATTTTGAAGTAAAATGTCAACAAGTTTTTCCCACATTTTGAAGATGGAAGCAGACTCGATGTGCATTTTCTCACAATTTCAAATCCTTCCAACAATGGAGAAGGAAGTCAAAGTTCCTTTGAATTATTTATGGAATGGGGAAAATATCTTCTAGTGCCAAATGTTATTTTATGCCATGTGCTATGATATGATTAGCTTATTTTTTCTTAGCCATGTGGTGTTTGGAACTCTTTTGAGGCCTGTTGTTCTATAAAAGGCCAAGTATTTTTCATTTTGAAGGATTGGAATTTGTTGAACTTGCTAGACTTAAGATTGGAATTTTACCAATTTTACTTCTATTTTCATGTTTTATGTTCAATTCAAGTATAAAAACTTGTATATTCCACCAAAGTTTCTAATATCAAAGCCTTTTGAAAGCTATTTCCTGATCATAAATCTAACATAGATGACTATTTATTTTTATAAAAAAAGCCAATTTGTTACGCCAGATTCAGGTGCATATTAATATTGTTTGGTGGTAAACAGTTTTTTCTTTAGTTAAACTTCTTGCATCATTTCATGCATAGATGTGAAGCAATCTAGTGAACTTGTATAGAGTGGTTTCTTCTTTGATTTAGTTTATTTATTTGTGTATGCCTAGATAATAGCTAGGAGACCTTCAAACCTTAGGATCTTTTAGTTTCTTTAATTTGATTTTCAATAATGTTCTTGCAAATTATTTGGATTCATAATTTTTTTTAGAGTAATACATGTTGAAATCATTACATTTTTATGTTACCTTGTTTGGTACTACTATCATTAAACTTGAAAATTATATACCCCTTGTGATTCACAAATTTTTTACACAATGAACCTTGAGTGAACCTAGTACACCAAGACCTGACCCTCTTGAGCCTTGGGATAGCTAAGATCATCTCTAACCATAAAATATTAGTGATTCTTTTAAGAAAGATAGGTTCATTTGTTCATCTGAGAAAATATTTATCTATATGGTGTGTGTGTGTAACAAAATTGGCACTAGAAGGAGGGCCATTTTAGGCTTAGTTCAAAATGGAGTACCCAAGAATTACTAGGTCTTAGTCTAGTGATCCTTGCGTAGAACTTGTTGAACTTAACAATCAAGCAGTCGGTACAAGAAAAAGGTCAAATTTTGTAGGTGTAGCTCCTAGGAATCAAATACCTATCACGCCACATTTACTAGGATTAATGGAATTCTTCAATATAGAGTCTCCTATCTAATTTGGAGTATATTAAATCCAAAGAATCTATGTACAAAATATTACCTCCACAAAGATGTTGAGGAGCACCTGGGCATATTCAAGGATACATGATTTAAAGCCAAAATACAACATGAAGATGTATGTAGGTTGTTCCCTTATACCTTGAGTGATGAACTTCACCAATGGTACATGGACCTCCCTTGTAATTCTATTAGATCATGGCAAGATATGGAAGACCGTTTTTTAGCTAGGTTTAGGAAATTTATGGATCTTTCTTTTCTATATCATCAGTTTTCTCAAATTAAGTGATTTGATAGAGAGCATAATAAAAACATTTAATGATAGGTTTCAAAAGGAATATTCTAGGTTGCAGCTGCTATATGTCATAGATAAATTAACCGCTCTTGATTTTTACTTCACTATAGTAGATCCTCTAACAAAAATATTTGTAAAAAGAAAAGTAAATGCATCTACAAACTTGATCAAATCTTATGCAAAAGCAATGATTGTAAATTGTGAGATAAAGAATATAGAAAGTGAACTATATTTAGTTGTTGGAAACCAACTAAACATTTATTCCATGTCAACGATGAATGAAATTCCTTTGAATAGCATCTCAATCCTTAATTCTTTACCTTTTATGGTTTAGAATGGAACTTATCCATAGAATAGTTTCTTTCAACAAGGAAACAATCAATCACTCGTGCCACATCCTAGCCCTACGATAACCGAAATACATCCTAATGATAATTAATTCCTCACACAAGCACAAGATAACCAATGTGCTAAAGAACAAGAAGATAAGGAGGAAATTAAGGAAATAATTTCTCAACTTAAAAGACTGAAAACAAAAGTTACTCAATTAAGGAATCAAAAATTTTATTCAAAAATTAACAACAAGAATAAAAAAACTTAACATATAATGATCCTAGGCCACCTAGACCCTGAAACACATGACCAAACAAAGCAAGAAGTTTGACACTCCTAAATAACATGAACTCCTTTGAAAATAAGCCAGAATCAAAGATTAACATGGTTAAAATTGTGTTGAATAATTGGTGAAGAATTCATAATACCAATTCTCACATAGAAGTGGATTGTCCATAGTTTAAAACTGCATCTAACATATTTTTAGTCATGTCTTACAACAATGGTTAGTGTGATTCTCACTTGCCATGAGGAAATGAGTTAATTTTGATAGGATATGAATCCACCTTGGTTTTAGATAGCTACATGTGTTTGGAGTCACGTGATTCCTTCAATGGAAACACTCACTATCATGAGGACAACTTAGCTATGATTCTAGAAACTTATACTTTTCCTTATCATGATGAAAATGTACCTAAGGATGAAGCTGATGAGGTTCAAGCTTTTCAAAAATATCATAAAGGACATAGTTACAACTTGAGAAGTAATACCATTGGTGGAAATAATCCCAAGGGATCACTGATTACATCAGTGTCACCTAATATTTAAACATACCACGAGATGGTAAAGTAACAACCCTGAACCACCAAGAGAAGCACCATAATACAATAATGCTCTAAAAACACCTAAGTATGGAAGGAATGAAATAGTTGAGAAAAATAACTTGAAAAATCATTTGATTGAAGAGATAAAAAAAGTAAAGATCAATTTGTCATTATTTTGAATTACTTAAAACACCAATGATTAAAAAGAATTTCTTAAGTATGCTAGAGGAACTCCCTAAAGGAAGCCTAACCAACAAAGAAGTGAAAAATTAAGATTTTCCTTTAAAGGTGAAAGAAAAAAGCACTCCTTCTTTTGCAGATGCTCGTGTAGCCTTGTACAAAGGAAAGACAAAGTCACCACCATTTTTTATAACATTAAGAATATTTGGAAAGAACTTACACAATTGTTTGGTTGAATCAAGAGCTTCTACAAATGTGATTCCACTCTCTGTATGCCAAACCTTAGGGTTAATGCTAAAAATTTATTAAAAAAAGGTTACACAACTTGACAAGACTGAGGTAAACATGGTGGGCATGAAGTTGAATAATATACAAATGAAATTGGCATCAAACCCTAGATTTCAGCACTTTATTGATAGACAAGTGGTAGAAATCCCTAACACATGGAATTTTGTTAAGTAGAGATTAGTTAAGGACCTTAAATGGATACACGACTACTAAATTTTCTCACATGTGGTTATCCTAGAGGAATCCCAAACTAGATCATGATAAAAAGGGAACCATACATGAAACACATGATCACTAAATACAACCAAAGCAATGAGGTTCTATATATTGATGTTGAACTAGGTGTGTACGATATCAAGTCTAGAGAGATCAAAATAGAGGAAGTGTTCATGTGTAATTTAAACATTCCAAATCAATTAGCTCCAGGAGCTGATGTGTTGATTGATTCTGATTATGCTTATTCTAAAGGAGAAGAAAGTTTCCTAGATAGATTCCAAGAACTTATGATAAAAGGAGTTAATAAAAACTAGATCCACAACCTCAATTTAACAAATTCATTGCTACAAGGGTGGTGCAAATTGCCTAATTTTCCACATTCAAAAATTAATTGTACAAAGTATCTAGAAGTTGTAAATAGAGTAGAAAATTAACATCACCAGAAAAGCATTACCATTGTTGAGTCAAAATGAAAATTATTGAATAAAAAATTTGTTAGGACACTAGTTGATATGAAAAATATTAAAGAAGAGGTAAGTTCCTCAACATCAAGAAGCCTTAAGCCTAGAAATATGGATGAGAAAGCATGGATCCTTAGATTTGATGGATCTAAGTCTAAACAAGGAATAAGAGTTAGAGTGGAATTGATTATCCCACAAGGTAAGTTGTACCTTTCTACATACAAATTATAATTTTAATGTACCAACAATATTGTAGAGTATGAAGCCCTCATTCATGGCCTATTGCTTTCTATCAAAAAGAAAGTCAAAGTGCTTAAGGTGTGTTGAACAAGACAACTGAGAAAGGGGGTGAATCAGTTGTAGCAATTTTAACCTTTAAAACTTCCACCAAAAGTTAGATCAATAACCATTCACAAATCCTCTACTCTACTAATGTGATTAATCATTAAGTACAGTAGCAGAAACTAAAAGAAGTAAAATAATACACACAATAAAACTTAAATTTACATGGAAAACCCAATGAGGGAAAAACCATGGTGAGGATTAGCTCACAATATAAAGAATTTTAAAATCAAATACAAAGGCTCGCTGCTAGAAAGGCTCACTGCCAAGACATGACTTACTTGTACAAAATAGGACTTACTGTCCAATGAGGGCTCACTATCACAAAATTATAAAGAAGATAGAATAGGATTGTCACACATAGAAAAAATATTTTAATGCAACAAAGATTTCCACCATAATTCACTTGAACACACTTGCAAACATGCTTGAATGATAGAGTACACCTTCAAGTCACTACCTTCAAGAACTCAACAATTAAGTTTCACACTAATCTTCTTGAACTTGCATCACACACACTATTTCAAATTTCTATTTCATTTATCTTGCATCTATATTGTCGTCCATCAACATCTCAACTTGTACCTATATCATCTTCAACCTTGAAACCCATCCAAGGTTAGCCACACACCATTTATATTTACAAATTCAAATTAGGTCAGCACCAAAAAATTCTATGGTGGAATTAGAATGAGGGAAAACCAAATACATACTTAATGAGGACCTAAATAAGTCCCAACATGCCTAACCATGCTTCCATAAAATTTTTAAGTAGTGTTTAACACAAGGTCAGCCAACCAATGTAAAACAAATAAAACAATTAAGCACACACATCTGTAACTCGATCCAATCTTTTTAGATAACAAAATTCACTTGAACACAACCTCATCAACTTACTTTTAGAATTGAAGACATAAAACCATAATTTGGATAAATATGGAGCGCCTACATTTCTCCTAGACCATGACCAGACACACCAAAATGCACAATACACAATTAGTGAAGATATCTCACACTGTACAATAATCCAGGAGCCCAAAATTTGGATACAACTATCATCAATCATGAATAATCTATTAGGAGCTCATAAGCATAGAGGCAATATGAAGCACATCCCAAAGCATACATAAAATACCTACACACCTTCTTTATTACAATTTTCTCAATATCTTTGACATATATAGCCAATAACCAACTTCCATGACATCAATAACAATAGAAACCAATTGGTAACCAATTGAAATCAATGAAAACATCTTCATACTTGCAACAATCTCCCCCTTTTTCATTGATGGCAACACATGATTTGAAAAACCATCAAAGAAAACACAACAAATCTAAACCATCAATCTATAGAATGCTTTCTCCCCCTTACTTTTTCACATGATACTTTCTCCACCTTTGACATCAATGGCAAAGGAAAAATATATTTTACATTGTTCTCCCTTTTGTCACCAAGAACTTTACCAGTATTGAACACTCCACTTTAGGATTATACCCAATTAATTGCACAATGACAATGCAAGACACTGCTTTCTCCCCATAAGAGGTAGCCACCAACATCAGTCCAAAAAGAAGATAGATCCATAGATCCATTGGACTTATGCATCTCCATATGCATCTAATTCAATAAAGGAGGATCAATGACCCCTAACTTCTTTTGGAGATACTCAAAAGTATCTTTAGGAAGATCCTTAGTAAATATGTCAACAATATGATCCTTTGTAGGTACATACTCAAGCTTTACTTCATTCTCCATGACCTTCTCTCTCAAAAAGTGATACCTTATTGATATATGCTTTGTCCTTGAGTGCATCACTAGATTCTTTGAAATATAATTACATTTTTATTATCACATAAAATATAAATGGGATCATCATACATTACTTTAATATCCTTCAATGTCTATCTCATCCATAAAACTTGTGTATAGTAGGACGCTGCAACAATATACTCAACTTCTAAAGTGGATAAGGAAACTAAATCTTGTTTTTTACTTAACCATGATACCAATCTGCAACCAAGAAAGAATGCACAACCACTTGTACTCTTTTGTCTTAATCTCTTCTAATATAAAATCTACTTCCAAATACCTTGAAATACTTTACAGTAAGAGTCTTTCCATACCATAGCTCATAGGGAGTCTTAGTTTTATTATCTTTTGCTTGAGCTTGGTTAAACACATAAGCAACGGTGTGAATTTCTTCTCTCTAGTAAACTTGTGGTAGACCTACCTCAGTGATCATCGTTCTAGCAACTTCTTGAATCATTTTTTTATTTCTTTCAACAACTCCATTCTGCTGAGGAGTTCTAGGAGAAGATAATTTCCTTTTTATTCCATGTGCTTCACAAAACATGTTAAACTCATTGGAGGTGAATTCTCCACCTCTATTAGACCTAAAACATTTGATTTTCATTTCCATTTCATTTTCAACGATAGCTTTTAATGCTTTAAATTTATCTAATATATCATATTTCTCTCTAAGAAAAGTAGCCCATGTCATTCTAGAGTAATCATCAATCAAAATCATAAAATACATGTCACCTTGTATACTTCTCACCCTTGTAGGACCATAGGGATCTGTATGAATCAAATCCAGTAGTCCAATAGTAGATTGTTCCTTTGACCTGAAGCTATTTCTAGCTTGCTTTCCAAACTGGAAGTCCTTGCAAATAACATTAACAATCTTTATGATTCTTGGTAAATATCTCACAGCTTGTATTGCATTGACTCTCACCATATTTTCAAAATTCATATGACACATCCTCTAGCACAATAACCAATTGTCATTAATCTGAGATATAAAGCAATGTCCATTAGCACCCTTAAGTCGATAAATATTTCCTTCAAACTTCTTTCCATAATCAATCATAGTTTTGGATCCTTTCCTTATTTCACATTTCTCATCCTCAAACACAAGATTATATCCTTTACTACACATTCGTACAACACTTAAAAATATTATGCCTTAAACCCTTAACATAGTAGACACCATCAGTATTATGCTTGCCATCCAAACTGACTAAACCTATTTTACAAATCTTAGCACCAATATCATCTCCAAACTTAACTAAGCCTCCATAATATTTTTCAAGTTTAACAAACTTACTTTTGTCACTAGTCATGTGATGTGAATAACCATTATCAACAACCCAATATTTATTTTCTTGTTTAGCATGAAGAGCAGAGATCACATTACCTTCAAATTTTTTTGGAGTGCTTTCCTTCACATATCTTTCAGTATTAGCAGAAGTAGGTTTATCTTTTATAGCCAAGAACAAGTATTCATTATCATCAAAATCTCCATAATCAAACTCATCATCAAAAATACAAGCATCTTCATTTACATAATATGCTCTCTTGATAATCTTTCCTTTGTTTTCTTTGCCTTCTCTATGTTTATTCTTCTCATCTCTTTTAGGAGATCTTGAAGCATAATGACCGATTCCTCCACAACTAAAACATTTAAAAGATAACTTACCTTGATACTTACCAGAGAAATTTTTCATTCTTCTTACAAAGTTAGCTTCCTCTTCATTGAATTTCTCTTCATCCGGATCTTCAAATTTTGTAACCCTAAAAGAAACTTATGTCTTTGATCCATTTCTCAAGCTAGGATTTCTCATTTCAAATGAGGTTAGATGGTACAATAAAGGATCGAGGGTGTGGGAATAGGACTGTCCAGCCTTGAAGCAAAATTAAACACAACAAAAACTCAAAGAATTGAAGTAACAAGCACACATGAATGTATATATGAATGATCAATCAATTATTTACTGGCAACATGCCCTACCTTCTAGATTACAAAATACAAAATTATTCGGCATTAAGCCCAATATTACATGTGGGTTGAAGCCCTTTATTTATTTGTTATCCTACTACTTCTCGCTACCTACTACTCTATCATCTATCATTTGATTACCCCTAAATTACACATACTCATATATATATCAATTCCTAGCTCCAAGAAAGGTCCACGTCAGCCCAAGAGGTTCCATACCCTGAATTTGATGAAACATGCAAGCATCAGCCAAAAAAATGATTCTTCATTAATCCTTGGCTAAACATAATGTGGATTGGAATGAACGTTCCTTGATGAACGTACATCCTTATGAACTAGTTTCTAGAGCTCTACAAGTCATGGAATAGGTTGGGATTGGGCCCGGTAATGCAGGAAAGAAAAAGAATGCAAATATTTTTGGTTGATGCAAGATTGCTTACAATTGAGGATGCTCCTACATCAGACACCCAAGGTTGAAGAAAATTGAGCCTCTCACTTTTCGAGGACTAGAGGAAAACCAATGTGGTCTGCCTCAGCCTGAGAAATCCATGATGAATCTTCTTCCCATCTTCCCTTCCACTTGACTAGATATTCCTTTTACTGCCTTCCTTTGGTACTACGTCCATTTCCACTGTCCAAAACTTCCTCAGTTTCCTCTAGATGGTGTGCTATCTGGTCTTGTAAACCAACTGCTCTATCCTTCAGTGATATTTCTTCATGATACTAATATAGGTTTGCAATGTTGAATATAGGTGATCTGCCAAACTCCTCCAGTAGCTCCACTTCGCAAGCATTCCTTGAATCAAACCTCCTGATGATTTTACAAGGTCCAAAATTCTTCATCTTCAACTTATTATATGTCCCAACTGGAAAAATCCCCTTTTTAAGATATACCATGACTTATTCTCCTACTGCGAACTCCTTATGCATTTTCTTCTTATCTTCCTTCTCCTTATGTCTTGTTCATCTTCTTTAGGTGCTCCTTGACTTGAGTATGAATTGTTTCCATGAATCCCGCAAATTCCTCTACCTCCACACTCCTTTTGTTCTCCATACTAGTATCTCTTAATTTTTCCATGCCTCTAGGTTGTTGTCCTCTCACAATCTCAAATGACATCCTTCTAGTACTTTGATTTATTGAATGGTTGTATGAAAATTCTTCTTGTGGTAATATCAAGTCCCAATTTCCTACCTTACCTTCAATCAAACACCTCAACAAGTTTCCCAAAATCTTGTTTACCACTTCTATCTGTCCATCTATCTGTGGGTGAAATGTTAAGCTATACCTCAAATTTGTCTTCATCTTCTTCCACAATGTCTTCCAGAAATAGCTAATGAACTTTGTCTCCCTATCTAATACTATGCTCTTTGGTAGTCCATGTAGTCTCACAATCTCCTTGAAAAATAGGTTTGCAACATGTACAACATTATTGGTATTCTTACAAGGTATGAAGTGTGTCATCTTGGAAAATCTATCCACAACCACAAATAAAGAATCAAATCCTCTTAGTGTCTTAGGTAATCCCAACACAAAATCCATGTCAATGTCTTCCCATGGTCTCTTTGGTACTATCAATGGTGTATACATTATAGTGTTCTGACTGTTTCCTTTTGTTACCTAACAAATCCTGCAACTATGAGCATACTTCCTAACATCTTTATACAACTATAGCCAAAAATAGTTCCCACTCACCATTGCTACGTTCTTATCAACCAAAAAATTTCTTGCAAATCCTCCATAATGTTTTTATTTGATCAAATTCTCTCTCATTGAACTTCTAGGAATACATAATTGATTGTTCTTGAATAAAATGCCTTCCTGAATGAAATAATCCAACCATTTGCTTCTATTTGTCTCTACCAGTTCCTTGCAAGCCTTCCATGCCTCAAAAAAATCAATGTCATCCTCATACATACGCTTCAATTCTTCAAAACGCAATACTTTAGTTCTCATCTTTGTCAACAAACTCCTTCTCCTGCTCAATGCATCTACAACCTTTTTTAATTTTCCACTCTGTTGCTTCAACAAAAATGTGTAACTTTACAAGAATTCTACCCATCTCATGTGCCTCCGGTTCAACTTTTATCGACTATTCAATTATTGTAGAGCTTGATGATCTGTATACAACAAAAAATCCTCAGATAACAAGTAATGTCTCCACTTCTTCAAGGCTTGTATTATTGCATAGAATTCTTGATCATAAACTAAATATCTCCTCTTGGCATCATTCAATTTCTCACTGAAATAAGCTACTAGTCTCCCTTCCTGACTCAACACAACTCCTATTGCACTTCCACCAGCATCACAATATACTTGGAATACCTTATAAAAGTCTAGTAAATCCAACATAGGTTGTTTTGTCACCTTTTGTTTCAAAAACTCAAAACTCTTCTATGCTCCTAATGTCCACTTGAATTCCTTCTTATCACCCCTCATTGTCTCTGTCATAGGGATGCAAATGCTACTAATTTTTTTGATGAACTTATGGTAAAAATTTCCTAGTCCATGAAATGATCTTACCTCTCCAACATTCACAGGTGTAGGCCATTCAACTATCGCTCTAATATTCTCAAGGTCTATCTTCAATCCTTCTACAGATATCACAAATCCTAAGTATACTAGTTCTTCCTTCATGAAACTACACTTCTTGATGTTTAGAAAAAAAATTCTCTTCTCTTAGCCTTTGAAATACCTGTCTGATGATTTGATGGTATCCATTCTTCAGGTCTATCTTGGTGAAAGAATTTTCTCCACTCAGATTTTACATGATGTCATCCATCCTAGGCAATGTGAATCTATACTTTACTGTGATCTTATTGATAGCTCTCGATTCTATACACATCCTCCATTCTCCATCCTTCTTAGGTGTAAGTACAACTGGTACCGCATATGGGCTCATACTTTCTCTATCAATCCCTTCTCTAGCAGTTCCTATATCTATCTATTCAGTTTTGCATTCTCTACTGGTGTCATCTAGTGTGTAGCCTTGTTCGACAAAATAGCTTCGGGGAATCAGGAATAAGATCCATATGATGACTAATACTCTGGATCGATGGTAATCCTTTTGACACATTCTCTAATACAAGATCTTGGTACATTTTCAATAGTTTAGTGACTTCCTTCTCTGGTGGTCCTTCTTCTTTTGAGGTTCCATGCTTCCTTGGAATCAAAGAAAAACACATGTTCTTATGTCTCAATCCATCCAAAAATTTCCTTCCATCGACCAGATTAATTCTAGTTGTGCCACAGACTTCACTTTCAGGTTAATGTTCCAAAGGTTTCAAGGTGGTCCTCTTTCCATTTGATGTTACAGTATAGGTATTCTTCCTCCCATCATGTATATCTTTCTTATCATATTTCCAAGGTCTACCCAACAACACATGGCATACATCCATCGACATAATATCACATAGTACTTCATCATGATATGACCCTATTTTAAATTTCACTAGGCATTTCTCACTTACTAGTATTTTGTGCTCATCTTGAATCCAAGCTATCCTATAAGGTTTCAGATGTTTCCTTATTTCAAAATTCAACTTTGTCATCATTTCCTTAGAAACTAGGTTATCTATACTACCACTATCAATGATAACTTTGTAACACTTACCTCCTACTTTGCATCTAGTCTAGAATTTTTTTTTCCTCTGCGACACTTATTTAGGTTCATCTTTCTTCTGGAATAATGCTCTCCTCATGAATATCGATTCTCCTTTCTCAGGTCTTCCTCTGGAACTTGGTGTTCCCTTGGTTCTTCCTTTGCATATCTGGTTCTTGCATGATGTTCAATCTTCTTACTTTCTTGGAGAGACTCAAATGCTTTATGTCCTTATCCTTCACATTTAAAATAAGTTCCTCTGAAATTTCTCTTCTCGTATCCTCTCATCTCTCCAATATCCATCATTACGGTAATAATTGTAGCCTTGTATGTTGTTGCGGTAAAATTTTTTGTCATCTCTCCCTTTCTGGTGTGAACAGGAATCCTTTTCTTCCTTGTCGTATGAATATTTGTCCTTGTTTTGTTCCCCATAGGGTTTTTCTCCTCCAGAATGTGACCTTCCCCTCCAGAATCTACCTCCTCTTTCTCTCTACCTTTGTTCATGTCTTTTTTTTAGTTTTTCATCAACCTTTAATGCAAACTGATATGCTTCCTCTATTGAATTCATCCTCACCAGACTCAACTCTTTTTGAATGTTAATCCTTAGCCCATTGATATACCATGCAACTTTCTCCTTGCTTGCTTCACATGTCTGGTCCTAATAATGATCTTATGGAATTCTTCAGTGTATTCTTTCATAGTTCTTTCCTTTTGTCTCAAGTTTAGCAATATTTTTAGCAACTCCAACTCATAGTCCATGTGCACAAACTGGTTCTTCAATTTTGTCAGCAATTCTATCCCATTTCACAATCTTTTCTTTTCCTCTTTTGTTTCTTTCCAATTGAATTTCCTTCCACTGAGTTGCAACATGTCCTTTTAGCTTATTTTTCACAAACCTCACTCTCTCCGGGTCTACAATTTCTTCATACTCAAAATATTCTTCAATGCAATTTATCCAATTGATCAACTCTTCATGGTTTAGGTTACTAGTATAATTCACAATCTCCATTCTAGGTCACTTTCCTATTTTTGAAATGGCCTTTGATACAGATTTAATTTTTCTACAAATCTTGGTTGGTTCTGTGGAAAATTTTGTCTAGCTATTACCTTTGTGCTTGGGGGTCAATTGCTAGGGTTTAGGGTTTTATTGCCCTTGTTTAAAATTTTCGCATCTTTTAAACCCTCATGTTATATTTTTATGTTGACCTATTGCTCTAGGTATCTGATTACTTAAGTCATCAATGAAGCCTTTTATGTCATGCATAAACCATCCCCCTTTACCTAGCATGTCATTCTTCTTCCGCGTTGGGACTTAATATGAATTTTTGCCTAATATCGGGTGATAAATTTTATAATTTTAGACTTAGGTCTAAATTTTATGCCTTAAGGGTGTCCCCCCGTCTACCTAGTCGGTCCCCTATTATAAATAGCATTGTGGAATGTGTAGGATTATGGACCATCAGATTGAGGGTTTTGATCCTAACCGTTCCCTACAGACCTCGCAAGACTTTTTGATGATGCCACCAAGGCATGGCAAGGTGTGAGATATGTTGCCACTTGTCATGTATGGTGATGGGGCCTAGTCCAAATTTTCCAGTGACATTGATGAAGGCTTTCAAATTTTCGGTTGTCATGTGATAAGGAGGATTAATTGTGGTCGTTCCTCACCGACCGTGCACGATTAAAATAATGGTTTTAAAGGTACTACAAGGTGTGTAGATGGATGACACATGGATTCATTTGGTAGCACAAAGTGACATGTGGGTATTCTAACTAGGGTATTTATTATTGGCCAATGTGCCTATTGTATGATGACATGGAATTTTTAAAGATATTTGACTCAATCTGAGTCATTCAAAATGCCAACTTGCCAGTGCATCAATGACCCTAATTCAAAACATTGAATCAGCCATGTGATAGTTGTTTGAGCTCTACAAATAATATGTTTTAATGGAACAGGCTCTTTGATGGATACCAACCTAATTTCCATGTGTGTGAGGGGTTATATCCAGGCAATCATAATGAATAGTACATCAATTTCCATGAACCTAGAAACTAGCAATGGTGGAATTGATATCAGTGAATAATCATTCGCTCATTATATGCTATAGTCGAAGCATTGATGATCATTTCATCAATTTGTTTTATAAATACCTACTATTTTTTTGATTTGTCTCATAGCAATCTAGAGTTTGAATTATTTTTTTCTTTTTTATTAAGTGGTTGTTGCTTCGGAAAGGGCTCTAGATTCAAGTGAGAGATGAGCGAGCAAGTTGGTTTTGGCTTACCATTATGTAGGTCAGCAAGAATGGGTACAAGAAGGTCTCAGGAGGAGATGAGACAATGTGAACAGAGCACTGCTCCAAGCATTTATGGATCCAAAGAATAAAATACAAGGTCTCTCTCGAGTCTTACTAGGAGCAGTCCTCAGCTTAAGGGTCAATTTGCAGATGTGAAGGTGATGGGCTGTGCATAGGAAAAGCAGTCTATAGAGTGTGGTGAAGGATCAAAGGATGAGACGAGTTTCATTCAATACTCTATGGGGGAGAAGACTTCACCCATTGTTATCTCAAGCTACTCTGGTAGTGATGGCTTTGAGACTAACTCAGACTATCGTAGTTACCTCATTGCTTTGACTGAGTTAGTTGGTATTGATGAAGAGGTCCTCACGATAACCCCAATTGCCATGGTGGTACTATGTTTTGGCTCTGTTCATTGTTTTGAGAGGGAGGTTAATAAGGGTAAGGTGGTGTCTTCATCTCTCACCTAGGTGAAAACACAAAGCGGTCATCTATATTGTGGTTGTGGTGTTGGTTATGGTTCTAGGAGTTAATGTGGTTCTCTAGGTTCTCCAATTTTCTTCTGGTGTTGATGTTGTGTCTTTTTGGGTGTGACGTGGATGAAAGTGACAAGGCCTTGGTGGAATTTTTCTATAATTATGGTGGTACTGACTGGTTACAAGGGTTATAACTGTTTTGATTCCCCTGTTCACTGAATGATTGCATTCAATTATGTGAGAATTGTGAAATGTAGATGAAATTTCACTTTTGAAATGAAATTTTGTTGAAATATAATGGAAATGAGCCCAAAGCTTTTCGCTCTCTTATTCTATAAAGGAGATCTCAAGGCTCATTACAGAGGTCGAATATTTGAATCCTAAAGGTCTAGGTGGTATACATTGAATGCATATAATGCAAAATTTAGGGTGACTTAGCTGGTAAATTATTTTGGGTGGGGTATGTACATGAGATAGTCGTATTAGGTCTTGTGAAATTACTGATATCAAAATAAATCTACAAATTTAAAGCAATTTCTCTCCTGTGTATGTTGTGACAGATTATGCATGAAATTAAATCAAAGTTTGTTTCATTTGTCTTCAATGGTATATTTGAATGTATGATTCTTTTTCTTGCCTTAACTTAATGAGTTAATCAAATGATTGAAAAGGGATTGTAGGTCTGTGATAATGTGCTAAGGATATGATAAGGAGTGTTGTTTTGAATACTATGAAGTCTTATGATGTAAGGCATTGTGAGAGTTTTTCTCTAATATCAGGGTTAAATTTCACGTAGGACTGAATATTTTATATGTGACTCCTACCCAATTTGATAAGGTACTGACTAATTCATTTAGGGTTCTTTTAAATAACTCAAATCAGCAACCCCTTGCTTGTGGATTCAAGGTCAGAACATTATAAACTTAAAATTCAATCCATTCTTAGATGTAAATCTCATATAATACTTGTATTCCTAGCAAATATGCGGTCATTTGTGTAAAGGTCAGCCAAACCTTCGATAAATCTTGTATGTTTGCAAGTTAGTAGGAATTTATCTATGTGTGAAGTGTTCTTGAGGCGAGAAATATCATATGAACACCCTCCTTGGTATCACAGAGCCTAAAGAGTAGGGGTAAAGCCTTGAGAAGCTTTACCTGTCAATTGGCCACTAGCTTTGATAATTCTTGAATATAGAGACTAGCCATCTCTTAGAGAATTGCAAAGCATAGCTAGAAAAATGACCAACAAAATGGCAACTCTACTGGGTAGAACTTCTGAGAAATTTAAATAAAAAGGAATCCTAGGCACAAATGGTAGTATCACAGAGTCAAGTATTTGGTGAATTTGAACTTTTGGTTCAAATGTTGAAAATTTTTGGACCTGGAAAAGGTTTTGTTGCAGCACAATATCAAAGAATTTGAGTGTGACTCCGCTATTGGAGAAGACCTAGAACGAGATTTACTCTTGAAAAACTTTTTTTTTTTTTAAAGTTTAGTCCTCTGTAAAGGAGGTGGTAACTCTATATAAATAATTAGTTGAATTTTGAAGAAGACTTATAGATTTGTAGAATTTGCAGTTGGGAAGAAAGGTTAACAACTACTACAAGGTTTCTAAGTATTCTTATAAGTCTAAAGAAATAATTCTTTTGTTTAAAAGAAGTTTACGAGAAACTTTCAAGGCTTGAGATGATAAATGGTTCCCTATTGGATGAAATTGCATTAAGACAGGGAGTAATAGTTGTTCTTTTCATACTTCTAACATGTAATGATTATAATGATCTGAGAAGTATGCTTTTGATTGAGTTATGCCTCTAAGAAAGCTTCAAGGCATAATGATTCAATCTATATTCTAGAATCATGGTTGAATTAGTAAATGATGCTATTGAAAACCATGTATGAAGTTGATAATGATTAGATATGGATATAAGAGGGTTATCCTGTGAAATAGTGAGTAAATGTATGCAAGGAAAACAATACCCACCAAGCCCTCAAAGGGATTTTACAATTGAAAGGTATATGCCATTGATTTTTAGTGGTATTAAAGGTTTCCTGAACCTAATTCATAAGAATATCAAGAAATATTTTCCCAAGTTCATAGGGCAGAGTATTGAGTCAACCTCAAAACATTTGCAAGAATTCATGGATGTAATGGGGAATTGTGAGGAAAATCATGAGGATGTTGTCATGAAAATTTTTGTTCAATCTTTGGAGGATGATGCCAAGGATTGGTTCTCTTATTTACTAACATGTTCTATAACTTCATGGAATCAGTTTGTGACAAAAAATTTTGAACAATTTGGTGAAAGGGTAAATCCAAGTGTGGTAAGAAAAGACTTTATGCAAATCCATAGAAGTCAAGATGAGTTGGTCCATGTTTTCAATCTTTGATTTACAAAGGAAATAAGGGAAATTTCAGAGAGTATGAGACCAAATGATGCTGAATGTTTGGACGTATACTTAGGTGCATTTGATAAAAAGATGAGCTATCTACTAAGGGATAAAGAACCTACAACATTACATCAAGCATATCGAACTGCCATGGACATTGAATTTTTTTTGAAGTACTCAATGATGAAAGGGTATTTGGCTACGAGTGTTGGTTATCTCAACACACCATATACAAATAGAATTCAAGGATCAGGTAATGAAAATGATTTTCAAGATAGAAATGCTTCTGCTGTTATGATTTCTCCACCATCAAAGTATGGAGATCATAATGAGCTCCAAATTGAGCATCAACAAAATTTGAGCAATGTTGATCAAAATTCTTGTGCGCAAGAATTGTATGAAATAAACAAACACTAGGGGAAATCACCATATAAATTATTTTTGAGATTTTTGGATGCTTTGATAGAATTCCCTAAAGATTTTAGACCGAAGGATTTTGTGTGCATTGATTTGTTTTGTGAGATTTATGAATCCAAGCTTAATAACTTGCCAAACGATTTGAAACCCCATAGTTTTGACCAAACACCCCATTGGATAGAGATTGTAGAATCAACCAAATGTTGTTATGCAAAAGATGTGAATTCTCAAAAGAGAGACATTGGTTTTCCTCTTGAAAAGGATCAAATGACAATGCAAACAAGTGAAAAGAATATGTCAGAAGATGAGCATTGTAGTCAACCCACCAACAAAACATATACTGAGCAACACCACAATGATGAAGAAAAGGATACATGGGATGATAATGAAGTAACTATGTAAGAATGATTTTCTTGTAATATATCAGATGATGATGAAATGCAAAATGATATTCCATGTGGTTTTACTGACATTTTATTACAAACCAATGATTATGATCTTGAAAATGCAATTTCAAGTTTTCACTCTGAAAATCTTAAACGTGGTTTGTGTAGTGATATTTTTTCTTGTGATAAAAATCATATTGAGGATTATATTTCTGATTTTTTTTTTGAGGATGATGTGGAGGTATTTTCGTTGCTTGAAGAATACAATGATAAAGATGCTCATGATATCACTGGCCCAAAAGTGAAGGACCAAACTACATGCGGTGAATACCAGGAATGTAGTTCAGGTTTTCCATCAATGGAGCATGATGATTGTGTCATTGATGAGGAATTTGAAGATAAGGATATGTATATTCATTATGTTGATCTTGATCACAATGCTAAGTATGATGAACATTTTGATGAATGTGTTGTTGACTTTGCCACTCATGATTGTCTATGTGAGGCAGAGGTGGAAATATTTGTGATACATGAAGAGGATGATATTGTTTATGATGATAAAATAGGGGGTTCATTTTGGAATGATCAAGCAGGACATTGTGAAAAATGTATGGATCTTGGGTCAACATGATTACCCAATGACAACATTGAAGGGTTGGTTGATTCATATGAAAATAAAGCTTTAGGTTACGTTGATATTGCAAAAATTCTTGATCCATGTGTGGGGCAACCAAGAAATGAAAATAATGATGAATCTCATATTGGTAAGTATGAATTTGAGTATAATTGTTTCTTGTGTGAGCATTGACATGCTTCCATCCTTTGCGGAAAATTTTTATGTGAAAGAAAATGAAAAATTCTAGTTTTATTGTTGATGAGAAGTTTTTAGTTGATAATGAGTCTTTCACTTTTGGATTAGCACACATATCAACTGATATTGCACATGTGGTTACCGATACACATGGGTGTCCTTATGCTACCCTTATTGATGTAGAATTGTTTAAACCTTCCCTTGAGGTATTTTCTATTGAGTTGACTGATGATGTGAAGAATGAGTTAGAATATGTTAGTGAACTTGAGATGAATGCATTTACTCATTTCTTGAATTTTAATGATGCACATGATCCCCACCTCTATGACACCAAGGTGTGTTTTGATGCACTTGAACTGAAATTTCAGAATTTTGAAGTGATAAATATAAGGATGCTCTAGAAAATACATCTTTTGTCTTTGACATATTCAAATATGATTTGCATGACACACAACAAGTTGCTTATGAGAGCTTTCAGTTTGAGGTGCAAACTGATTTGGATGTCAAAGTTTTTGATTTCAAAGATCAAATAGACTATGACTGCTTCTATTTCTCAGATCAAGTGAGTGAGCACCTAGTGGAACATGAGAGTGAGATGGCCAAGGTAAAATATCACAATGGTTATGTATTTTAGTCAGTGTCTAATTGCAAATTTCAGATTGACAGGATTGATGGTGACATTGGAAAGCACAGTGATATAGTGGGACACGTCACTGACCGAGCTCGTTTGTGGGCAATCCATGACAGCGTTTGCAGAATTTACCTACTACAAACAACATAGAAATTTGTTTTTGACAAGGGAAAATATTGGTATTTCTTTGTTGGGGGCCTGGGGCCACCAAATGAAGTTTGAAAATGAATGGAGTAGTTTTTAGGGCACCCATCTTACTCAGTGTTTGGTCTACTCTCCAGAGATTTGAATTCTCACCATACCCACCAAGGGTATGTGTCTCCAAGTTGGAGCCACTGATAGAACTTTTAATTTGTCTACAAATCTTGGTTGGTTCTATGGATTTTTTTTTTTTGGCTATTACCTTTGTGCTTAGGGGTCAATTGCTAGGGTTTAGGGTTTTATTTCCCTTGTTTAAAAATTTCACATCTTTTAAACCCTCACGTTATATTTTTATGTTGACTTGTTGCTCTGGGTAGCCAATTACTTAAGTCATTAATGAAGCCTTTTATGTCATCATAAACTGCTCCCCTTTACCTAGCCTGTCAGTCTTCTTCCACGTTGGGGAAATGCAAATTTTCACCTAATGTCAGGTGATAAATTTTATAATTTTAGACTTAGGTCTAAAGTTTATGCCTTAAGGGTTGCCCCCTGTCTGTCTAGTTAGTCCCCTATTATAAATAAAATTGTGGCATGTGCAGGCTTATGAATCTTGTAGGATTTTTTTATGACATCACCAAGGCATGGCGAGGTGTGTGATATGTTGCCACTTGTCATGTATGGTGATGGGGCCCAATTCAAATTTTCCAATGAAATTGATGAAGACTTTCAAATCGATGAATGTCATGTGATAAGGAGGATTAATTGTGGTCATTCCTTGCTAACCGTGCACGATTAAAATAATGGTTTTAAAGGAACTGTGAGGTGTGCAGATGGATGACACATGGATTTATTTGGCAACACAAAGTGACATGTGGGTATTCTAACTGGGGTGTGTATTATTGGTTGATGCACCTGCCATATGATGACATGGAATTTTCAAAGATATTTGACTCGATTTGAGTTGTTCAAACCGCCAACTCATCAGTGCATCAATGACCCTAATTCAAAAACATTGAATCAACCATGTGATGGTTGTTTGAGCTCTACAAATAACATGTATTAATGGAATAGGCTCTTCGATGGATACCAACTTGAATTCCATGTCTGTGAGGGGTTATATCTAGGAAATCATAATGAATTGTACATCTTTTTTCCATGAACCTAGAAACTAGCAATGGTGGAATTGACACCAGCGAATAATCATTCACTTAGTTTGTGCTATAGTTGAAGCATTGATGATCATTTCATCAATATGATTTATAAATACCTACTGGTTTTTTCATTTGTCTCATAGAAATCCAAAGTTTGAATTATTTTGACCTTTTGTATTAAGTGGTTGTTTCTTCAGAAAGGGCTCTATATTCAAGTTAGAGATGAGTGAGCAAGTTTGTTTTGGCTCACCGTTACGCAGGTTGATGAGAATGGGTACAAGAAGGTCTCAAGAGGAGATGAGATAACATGAAAAAGGCACTACTCCAAGAATTTGTGGATCCAAAGAAGAAGATACAAGGTCCCTCCCATGTATTACTAGGAGAAGTCCTCGGATTAAGGGTCAATTTGCAGATGTGAAGGTGACGACGTGAACAAGAAAAGTAGTCTATGAAGTGTGGTGAAGGATCAAAGGACATACTGAGTTTTAGTCAAGAATATTTGTGGGAGAAGGCTTTACCCATTGTTATCTCAAGCTACTTTAGTAGCAATGGCTCTAAGACTGACTCAGACTATTGTAGTTACCTCGCTGCTTTGATTGAGTTGGTTGGTGTTGATGAAGAGGTCTTTGTAGTAACCCCACTTACCATGGTGGCACCTTGTGTTGGCTCTATTCTTGGTGTTGAGATGGAGGTTAATAAGGGTAAGGTGGTGTCTTCATCTCTCATTGAGGTGAAAACATGAAGCAAATATCTATATCATGGCCATGGTGCTGGTTTTTGTTTTGGGAGTTGATGTGGTTTTCTGGGTTCTGCAATTTTGTTCAAGTGTTGATTTTGTGTCTTTTTGGGTGTGACATGGATGAAAGCGACAAGGCCTAGGTGGAATTTTACTATGGTTATGGTGGTACCGACTGGTTACAAGGGTTATAACTATTTTGATTCCCCTACTCACTGAATGATTGCATTCAATTATGTGGGAATTGCAAAATGTAGATGAAATTTCACTTTTGAAATGAAATTTTGTTGAAATGTAATGGCAATGAGCCCGAAGCTTTTCTCTCTCCTGTTCTATAAAGGATATCTCAAGGCTCATTGTAGAGGTCAGATTTTTGAATCTTGGAGGTCTAGGTGGTATACATTGAATGCATATAATGCAGAATTCAGGGTGACTTAGTTGGTAAATTGTTTTGGGTAGGGTATGTACATGAGATAGTCGTATTAGGTCTTGTGAAATTACTGATATCGAAAGAAATCTACAAATTTAAAGCAATTTATCTCTTTTGTATGTTGTGACAGATTAAGCATGAAATTATCAAGGGTTGTTTCATTTGTCTTCAATGGTATATTTGAATTTATGATTCTTTTTTTTTGCCTTAACTTAATGAGTTAATCAAATGCTTGAAAAGGGATTGTAGGTCTATGATAATGTGCTAAGGATCTGATAAGGAGTGTTGTTTTAAATACTGTGAAGTCTTATGATGTAGGGCATTGTGAGAGTTGTTCACTGATATCAAGGTTAAATTTCACGTAGGACTAAATATTTTATATGTGACTCCTACCCAATTTGATGAGGCACTGGCTAAAAATTTATGGTTCTTTTAAACAATTCAAATCATCAACCCCTTGCATGTGGATTCAAGGTCAGAACATTATAAACTTCAAATTCAGTTCCATTCTAAGATGAAAATCTCACATAATACCTATATTCCTAGCAAATATGTGGTCATTTGTGTAAAGGCTAGCCAAACCTTTGATAAATCTTGTATGTTTAGAAGTTAGTAGGAATTTATCTAAGTGGAAAGTATTCTTGAGGTAGTAAATATCATATGAACACAAATAGGAACACCCTCCTTGGTGTCACAAAGCCTAAAGAGTAGGGGTAAAGCCTTGAGAAACTTTTTATCTGTCAGTTGGCCACTAGATTTGGTAATTCTTGAATATAGAGACTGGCCATCTCTTAGAGAATTGTAAATCGTAGCTGGAAAAATGACCAATAGCCTTCAAAATTTCACTTGATCTGATTCTTCCTCTTTTTTTGTCTCCTCAGCTAGGTTTGTAGCTTGAACTTTATCCTCATTACTTTCATTATTAGGTCTAGGTTTTAAGCCTTTTCTTCGATCTTCTTCAACAACATCCAATCTTAATTTAATCGTTTTCATCATTTCCATCATCTCATCCATATTTCCAACAACATTAATAGTAGTATGAATTCTCCTTGGTGACATCTCTTCCTAGGATATGATGCAAGTACCTTTGGCTACAAGGTTACAACTGCCTCACTATCGACGATTTGTTGACAAGCAGTAGTAGATTGCCTCAAGTTGGCACTCTGTCCATACCAAGATCTTATGGAATGCCTTTTCTCAACTTCGCTCTTCTCTCCTAGAGTTCAAAAAAATTCTTTGATACCACTTGGTGCAATCAAGGATGGAGGGTATGGGAATAAGACTATCTAGCCTTGCAACAAGAGTAAACACAATGGAAACTCAAAGAATTAGAGTAACAAGTGCACATGAATGTATATACAAATGATCAATCAATTATTTAATAGCAACATGCCTTGCCTTTTGGCTTACAGAATATATAATGGTTTAGTGTTAAGCCCAATCTTACATGTGGGTCGAATCCCTTATTTATCTATTATCCTACTACTTCTCACTATCTCCTACTCTATCATCTATCATCTAATTACCCCTAATGCAACTACACATGCTCATATATATATATATATATATTGGTTCCCAGCTCCAGGAAAGGTTTGCGTCAGCCCAAGAGGTTCCAAACCTTGAATTTGATGAAATGTGCAAGCCTCAACCAAAAAAATTGGTTCTTCATTAATCCTTGGATAAACATAATGCGGATCAGAATGAAGGTTCCTTGATGAATGTGCATCCTTATGAACTAGTTTCCAGAGCTCTGCAAGTCATGGAATAGGTCAAGACTGGGTTCGATAATGCAACAAAGAACAAAAATGCAAATATTTTTGGTTGATGAAAGATTTCTTGCAACCAGGGATGCTCCTGCATCATTAGAGTACCCAAAAATTGATCTTTAGTATAAGTCTTATAATCTAAAAATTCCTCAATATTAGATACCTTTTCATTGTATGCATCAGGAAGAGTTCTAAGAAACTTCTTTACTATCTTGTATTCATCCACCATCACACCAAGTCCTTGGATACCACCTACTAGCTCATCCACTCTTTGTACATAGAATTTAATGTTCTCATCTTCATACATTCACAGGACCTTGAATTGTGCCTCCAAATTCTGCAACTTTGCTTCTTTAACCTTTTCATCTCCTTCATGGATCTTTTCAAATGCATCCAAGACCTCTTTAGTAGTCTTCATATTTACAAATTTAATTAATTGAGAATGTGAAAGATTATTCTTCATATTAATTTTTCCTTATTGTTTGCTTCGTATGCCTTGATCTCATCAGCAGTACTTGGACCATTAGTCGGAGCTGTGTATGGAGTCTTATAATATTTCTTAACATCATATCCACAATATTCTAGATACCCTTCCATATTTTCCTTCTAGAAGGTGGAGTCAGTTCCATCAAACTTAGGGCACACAATAACTATCTTTTTTTCCATCCCAAACCTTCCTTAAGCAAGTAAGCTCTTCTCTAAGGAACTAAGCTCTGATACCAATTGTTGAACAAGACAACTAAGAGGGGGGTGAATCAGTTGTAGAAATTTTAACCTTTAAAACTTCCACTGGAAGTTAGATTAATAACCATTCACAAATCCTTTACTTTGCTAATGTGATTAATCATTAAGTGTAGTAGAAAAAATTGAAAGAAGTAAAATCGTACACATAATAACACCAGATTTATGTGGAAAACCCAATAAGGGAAAAAATAATCCAAAATAGGACTTACTATCCAATGAGGGCTCAATGCCACAAAACTATAAAGAAGATAGAAGAGGATTGTCACATAGAGAAAAACTATCTCAATTAAATAGAGATTTCCACCGTAATTCACTCACACTTGCAGACATGCTTGAATGATAGAGTACACCTTCAACTCACTACCTTTAGGAACTCAACAATTAAGTTTCACATTGATCTACTCAAAATAATATCACACACACTATTTTGCATTTTTATTTCATTTGTCTTTCCTCTATCTTGTCTTCCATCAACATCTCATCTTGTACTTATACCATCTTCAACCTTGAAACCCATCGAAGGTCAGCCACACACAATTTGCATTTACAAATTAAAATTAGGTAAACATCAAAACATTATACGTTACATACTTAATGAGGACCTAAATAAGTCCCAACATGCATTAACATGCTTCCATAAACTTCATGGGTAGTGTTTAACACAAGGTCGACCAAAACCAATGTAAAACACATAAAAAAATTAAGCACATGCATCCTTAAATCGATCTAATCTTTCCAGATAATAAATTTCACTTGAAAATGACCTCATCAACTTACTTTTAGAACTGCAAGACATAAAATCATAATTTAGAGAAATCTAGAGCACCTACATTCCTCCCGAACCTCAACCAGACACACCAAAATTCATAGTACACAATTGGTGAATATATATCGCATTGTACAATGATCCAGAAGCTCTAATTCTGGATACAAAAAATATCATGAATCATGAATAATATTTCAGGAGCTTGTAAGCATATAGGTAATACGACGCACATCTCAAAGGACATCCCAAAGTGTACACAGAATACCTGCACACCTTCTTTATTATAATTTTCTCAATATCCTTGACATATACAACTAATAAACAACTTCCATGACATCAATGACAACAATAACCAACTGGTAACTAGTTGACATTAAAATAAGAGTTGGAGTGGAATTGATTATCCCACAAGGTAAGTTGTACCTTTTTGCATACAAATTATAGTTTTAATGTGCCAAAAATATGGTAGAGTATGAAGCCCTCATTCATGGCCTATTTATTGCTATCCGAAAGAAAGTAAAAGTGCTTAAGGTGTTCGAAGATTTTGAGCTAGGTGTTAAGAAAGTTAGGAGATAGTGTGTATGCCATTATAGGTGTCTATCTAATTATAGGCACCACATGCGGGATTTAATTGAAGATTTTGATGTATTCAACATCACACACAATTCCCTATAGATTCAATTGGAAAGATGATGCTCTATGTATTGCTACTAGTACCTTAGAACCATTAGATACCTCTAACTTGAAAATATTTACTGTTGAATTGGTACAATTACCTTCATTTCCTGACAATGTTACCAATTTACAGGTATTCGAGGATGATCATCATATTTTAGAACTGATCACTAACTGGGGTATCTTTGAAGCATGGATAATCGAAGTAGATAGGATTGAATGAAAAGTCCAAGATGGTGATGCAATAAATTTGAAAGATATCACCATTCAAAAAGGGATGATTGAATTAGAATGAATATTCGATTTAGATCAAATAACTTGGCATAAGGATTTTCTCTAGATTGATGGAGGCACTTATAAGTCATACAATTTGAACAATGAATATGATCCAAAGAATGTGTTCATAGGAAAATTTTGCACTGAGGAAGAGCATAGAAATATTGCCCAATCTTTAAGGATTATTGGAGGGTCATAGCTTGGACTTATGAAGATTTAAAAACCTATGAAACGTCCATCATAACACACACCGTCCCACTAAAGCTAGATGCCAATCCATTTCATTATAAGGAAAGGCCAGTGAATGCATTGATCAAACCTTTAATATAGAAATATGTGTAGAAGCTTTTGTCAACAAGAATTATTTTTTCAATCAAACATTCTACTTGGGTTGAAAATATGGTGTCAGTCTAGAAGAAGAATGGAGACCTACATCTGTAAGTAGACTTCTGCACCCTCAACATAACTTCAAAGAAAGAAAATTATCCTTTCCCTTATTTGGATGAAAAATAACTTCACAACCAAGTGGGGGACATTGTCTTATAGAAATATGTTTGGTTTACTAAATATTGGAGCAATGTTCTAGAGAGCAATGGATTTTTCTTTCAAGGATCTAATTGGTAAATGCATTATAATATATATATTTGATCTCATTGTGTTCTCTAAGAACAAGGGAGATCATATTGATGGTCTTAGGAAAGGGTTACAAAAGTGAAAAACATATGGTATATCTTTGAATCCAAATAAATCCATATTTAGAGCAACCAAAGCTAAAATTTTGGTGCATATCATATCTAAGAATGGAATTTCTATTGATCCAGAATAGATAAGTGCTCTAATGGAACTACAACCACTGGGAAGCAAGAAGGAATTGAAATCATATTTTGGAAAAATTAACTTTGTTTAAAAGTTCATTACAGGATTTATTGAGATAGTGTGAACATTAAATGACATGTTAAAGAAGGACACAAAGATCGAGTGGACTACTGAAGAAAAGGCCACCTTTGAAAGTATCAAAGGAGAAATTGTTGAAACTCCAATGTTGATAAGTTTGGATTACAATAAATCATTTTTCATCTATTCTTTTGTTTTCAATCATACATGTGTTTATTTATTAACACAGAGGGGAGAAATAAAAGAAGAAAGACCAATGGATCTCATGAGTTCCCCTTTCAAAGGTGCTGAGTTAAGATACATGGACATGGAGAAACATGCATTTGCATTCCTTAGAGCTGTAAGAAAATTTTGGCATTATATCCTAATGAGTCAAGTCAAAGTGATCATTCTAGATGTTGCATTCAAAATGTTTCTTACATAGAGTGAGCTTGGAGAGAAGAGAGCTAAATGGGTTAACATTTTGCAAGAATTTGATGTTCAAATTATACTGATGAAACTAGTTACGGGACAATCACTGGTCAATTCCATTACCGAGGCAGGCCCGTAAATCACCAGTTAGCAATATACACTGGATGCATATGCACATGATGAATGCTATGTAGATATTTGGCATTACCTAGTTACTAATAATTATCTAGTCAATATACAAAGACAACAAAGGAGTTCTCTCAAAATTACATGATCAAAGGAGGGGTTCTCTTCAAGAGGAACCACAAAGGAATTTATTTGAGGTTTTTGAATAGGAAAGAAGTAGATGACATCCTAAAGAACTTCATGATAGGTTCATAACAACTCATAGAGCTCCATTGGCCACCACACATTTGATTTTAAGATTAGATTATTACTATCTAACAATTTTCAAGGATACATTCAAACACATAATACATTGCTACATTTTCCAAATCGATGTAGATAAGGGGAGGTTTAATGCCCAATCACTACAACCAATAATGGAAATGTGCCCCTTTGCACAATGGGGGTTGGACTTCATTAGGGTGATTAACCCAATATCATTGGTGGGACACAAGTATGTACTAACTATTATTTATTATTGTACCAAGTGGATCAAAAAACTCTATCGCAAGAAACACACAACTAAAGTAGTAACCAAGTTATTGGAGGGAAATATCATTACTAGGTTTGGAACACTATACAAACTGGTATGCAACAATAGAACTACCTTTTCCTCTTTAATTTTTTCCAATTGGGCATTTGAGTATGGTATAACATTAAATTTCTCATCTAATTATTATCCAAAGGGGAATTAGCTAGCAAAGTCAATAAACAAAAACTTGTTGGAAATAATTAGGAAATTAATCAAAAAAATCCTAGGGAATGACATTCCTTGTTGAAATTCTCCCTATGGGTTGATAGAACTAGAGCAAAATCCACATTAGGAAACTCTCCCTATAATCTAGTCTATGGAATAGATCCTATATTGCTTGTAAATTTAAAAATTCCCAATTGGAAATTTTCCCAGGAGTATGTAGGACTTGATGATCAAATAAAAGATCAATTATTGCAACTGATGCACTTAGAATAAAAATGAACAAGGGCAATAGATCACTTCTCCAAACATCAATTTATGGTAAAACACTAGTTTGATAAAAGGACAAAGATAAAGTCATTTAGAATATCTGATCTGGTCTTATGTTGAGATAAATCTCATGAATGAAAGGGTAATCATGTGAAGCTTGACAAGTTATGGATTGGGTCATACCAAATATCAAAATATTAGGAGATACTACATAAAGTCTAAAAATGCTAACTAGAGAAGATGTCCCATTTCCTATCAATGGGCGATTCTTGAAACATTACTTTCAAGCCTAGTCTAGGTCTGTTCTCCACACTATAAATATGTAAATAGTTTCTTGCTCTTGATTTTGGTTTTTGGTTTGTTTTCTTTTGTTGTTGGGGTTTGATAGTGTTTTGATACAACTAGATTATTTACAACCTTTAAGGGCTCTCTTAGTAATAGAACATGAATTCTTGAAATGTCGATAGTATTTGAAAAGGATGTAACAGTTTAATTATGGGTGATCATGGATTTTCTTGAAGTTTTCCTACTCTAATCAACATAGATTATTGGACTGTCATTGGGATAAAAATACTAAAAATAAAGAATCTTATGTAAATTCAAGGAATAGCAGTTGCTTGTGTCAAGCTAAAAATCTAAATGTGTCCTTTTCTACCATTGTAATTTCCAACCTAATAGAATTATTTAATGCCAACAAGTTTAGAAAAATATCTTAAAATAAATATCAAAAAATACAATACAAAAAAAGGAAATATCAAAAGAGAAATCAACTCTTTAGGTGACCCAAATATCTCTATTGAGTCTATGGATTCCCTGAGTGGCAGTTGAATGTTTGGAGGGAATTATAGAGATAACCTTGTCGGGGCTATGGAAATTTGATTGATAGCAAGGCAATATCCAAGGTTGGCTAAAAAAAAAATGCCAAACTATGTAGGTTGATGCAAGTAGTTGTTAGGATTTAGATTTTTTGTAATAAAATAAATCACTAGCACACACTTAAGCCCAATAAAATCCAATTTTTTTATTCTGATTAAATTGAAAGTGGTTCTAAAACAAGATCTCAACTACTTATAATTAGGAAGGTTCATAATATATTAGAATGGTGTTATAATTACCATAATTCATATTCTATTATTTCAATTGGTTTTATTGGTTGCAAGTTGTTATTTAGTCTCACAACACACCCCATTTTTCCCATCATAAAATGTAGACCCCATTTTTTCCTTTTTTCTTTTTCCTTGCTTTTGTTTGGTTTGGGAAGAAATGGTCAAATGAGCAACATTCTGATTAAATACTTGATTTTCATTTAAAAAAATGATATTCCTTTCAAAATGTTTTTGAATTTAGGTCTTGGGAGGTAATACACACTTTTTTGGAAATCTTTTAGCCATCACAAGAATTGGGTTTTTAGTTTTTCATTTATTGGGTTTTCTTAAGTAAAGTAAGAGTAAGTCTTGCAATCACAACAATCTACCCGATAAATAGTTTATCCTATATGAGTCTTTTCTCTACTCACGTGCATCAATATTAAAGTCTTTGAACTCAGAAGAAAGATTTTATCAAAAGTGGAAGTCAAGAATTTTTTCTTCAAAGTGTGTTAACATCAGAAACCTATGAATTCGATAGAGAAAAGACTTGATATTAAATTTAAACCAAGTTGTTGGGTGTTTCAAGTTTAAATACTAAGATGATGGGTTCTTCCAATTTTTAAGGAATTTTTTTTGAGGCATCAATACTTGAAGTGGGTAAAAATGCCATAGGTGTACCATGTCGGCATTAACATAGTATTTTCAAAATAAGTTGAAGCACAAAAATTGAGAGCAATCGCTATTGAAGCTTAAGTTGTCATGATTGTTCCTTTTTAGTGTAATTTATGCAAAATCATTAAAAGGCATTAAGAAAGGTGGTGAAAACATCGAGTTGTCATCACACAAGATGTATTGCTTTCTTCTACAAAATTCCATAACCCATGAAACATGACACTTGTAAAATCCATCGAGAATCAAGACACCATTTGAAGCGGCCAAGAAAAGTAAATTATTAAAATTCGAGAAGACATAACTGGCAACATTTAATTATTTCCTGACTCGAGGTTGCCATTAACGAAACCAAGTATTTCTCTTTTTATTAAGTTCTAAAAATTATTTTTGCATGCACATGGTACCCATGAAAACAAAAATTCATCTAGTTATTTCTAAGTAAGCTTGCGTGTATTTTGATTGAATTAATTCATATTTGGTGCACAAACGATAATGGGTTATAAAATTTCATAGAGTTGAATTGAAGAAATTGCATTCCTAGAGTTTACCCTAATTTTTATATAGATTATCTATATACTAATCATGCAAGAAATAATGGAAACCGTGGGAAATTCATAGAAAAGTCAACCCAAAGATGAGTTTTATTTTCCCACATCACAATAAATTCCCATATATGGGTTGATAACAAACATCCACTTGGGTAAGTTCAATGAAAATGAGTTTATAGAGAGGGTTTAACATCCTAATGCCAACCCATGCACCAAAAATATAGTTGCAAGTGGAATGCACCTAGTGGAAGGATTCCCACAAGCAATGGAAACCTCAAAGTTGGTTATGGAGTGCATAAATTGGTATGATATGGGAAAGAAGGTGGTCTTGAAGGAAGGAAGATTCTACATAGACCTAACCTAAGATGGTATTGTTCATACATTTGGAATCCCAATATTCAAAATAATCAATACATTGAAGATAGGGGAATCAACTAGGTCATTTTCCAATACTGAGGAACACAACAAGAAGGTTATGTTGTCAACCTGGTTTCAAGAAAGAACTAAGCCCATGTCTAGAATACCCAAAAACATAGTAAGATCAGATTTCATCTCTGATATTCAGGACATGATAACTTTGTTGAGTAGAATGACGGGAAATAATTATTCTAGTAAGTTTGAAACATGCATGTATGAGGTTATCAGATGCATGAAAGAGGTTCCTACCCAAATCAACTAGGCTATGTTTACTAGTGAGAAATTGAATGAAAACATGCAAACATTCTATATTTTAGGGTGATTTACCATGTCTTCATACATTGTTTACTCTTGCACAATAAGGGCCAACATTCAAGGGCTAAATAGACTAGAGGTTTTGGGAAGAAACCCAAGGGAGAGATTGGTCTACCAACATTTTTCATAGATAACTGAAAGTGAGTATCGTAATCACTACCCAAGGGTACATGATGTTTTTGTGATGAGATTGTTCTAGATAATGGAGGGATATAGGGCTAAGAGAATAATCCTCTATACACAAGAGGCCATTCACTTATAATAGAATAGAAGGATTCTTAAGTTACCCCTATATGTTACCCAAATATCCTATAGACAAAGTGGTATTGCTAGAATTTGCAAGGCGGGTGATGGATTCTCATGAAGAATACCTACAGGCTCATAAAAGGGGACCAATTAAATTTCCTAACATCTTAGAGAATTATGAGTGCAACTCAACCAAGAGCGCTAAATTGGAAAATAGTGAATCAAGGTCATTTGGGTTGGAAAATTTCATATTAAAAAATAAATAATTATGATCCAGCTAAAAGATTGGCTAAGCATATCAATAAGATTCATGCTCATATTTCTCATTTGGAGGATTTTTGGAGCTATTATAAAGATGAATGTGGGGCTAGGAAGCGGTCTTTTCAGAGGTTGGTACTAGCCCAAATGATGACCTTTGGGACACATTATGTTCTATTACAGATAGAAGTGGATAATGGTCATGTCGAGAACCTCACGTGTGAATCAAAGAATATTTATAATGAACCTATTCTAGACCCTAATTGGGAACAACTAGAGATGACAACAATAGAAGAAATCTCCAAGCCAATAATTGAGTCTAGTCAAATTTGGATAGATAGATATATCTAGATGCTAAAGGATAATGGAGTATCAATCACATATCCTCTTGGGAGAAAGAGGAAGAAAATTTTGATAAGTGACCTAGGATATGATGATTGTTTGGTGAAGAAAATAAGTATAGTAGAGGCCAAAGCCCTTAAATATGGCATAGAAAGGATTGTTGAAGTCTCAAGTGATGGGGTTTTAGTGGATTCTTAGATGAATGATATTAATAGGGAGGTCATTGTTATTCCTACTAATTTGATAAAAACACCAACAATGGAATATTCCTCTATTGCATTGCCCATAGTAGAGATCTTGACCCTAGGGGAAATTTCAATGAAACAACATGTGTACATTAAGACAAGTTCAACATCTCAAGAGGTATTTTCTATTTTTTCTTCTCCCCTATCTATAATTACTAGAATGATGAGACAAACCATAGGAGAAGTGCATTTGGTTCCAAAGGAATAACCTTTGATAACTATGGATTGTGCCTTAAAGGAGGCAAAAAAATGAAGTACCTTGGTACAACAATTACAAGGAAAGCAACCACCAGGAATGATTCCAATGGGCCAGCTATTTTTTGAGAAGGAGCTTGAAATAATGGTGTATTTGGGGGTTGTTGAGGATCTAAGAGTCATACCAAATTAACCCAATCAAAGTGGGGAGTAGAAAAATGAAGAAACAATAGTGGGAGAGAATGTGTAACCTTAAGATAAGAAGACTAGTGCCACATATACAAAGCCCATTTCCATAGAAGAAGAGATGCATGAAGATGCACCCAATACTGAGGTAGTTGAGGAATGACCTCAAAAAATGGAAATTGAAGTACAGAATATCATAGAGAAACCACCCGGTCAAGGAGAAGGTCTAGGCACAAGAAAAGTGTTGAGTCCACCAAAACCCCAAATGAAGAACAATTGGGTAATGAAAACCCTAATGTCTTAGAGAAGCATGAATCACTAGTTTAGGGAAGTCATGGTGAGAAAGAGAAGGTATAGTGTTGCAATAGTTTTTCCTTTGGTCTCCTTATGTTGTAAAACGTAGCACTTGGGTTTGTGACATGGCTTAACTGCCTCCTATGGATCTTGGATCTTGTATAAATTTGGCGGTTGTATTGGGCACTAATAAGTCAATCTTTGGGTGCAATGATAGCTTCCTGTGCAAAAATTGGTATCAAAGCCAAGGTCATAGGTTTGAACCTCTCGCTTGTGCTAGGGGGGATTGTTGCAATATTTTCACCCTTGGTCTCCTTGTGTTATGTACCACAATGCTTGGTTTCATGACATGGATTAACCACCACTTGTGGATCTTATTTAAATTTTTCTATTGTATCAAGCATTAATAGGTTGATCTTTTGGTGCAATGTTAGTTTCCCGTGCAACATGTATAATAGATGAAAAATAGAGAAAGGAGGATGAAATGAATCAATAATCCTCAACCTTGAGAAGTGATATGGAAAAATATTTTGAATTCACAAGCGATGACAGTCATATGCGAAAAGAAAGCGTTCATGGACAATAAGACCAGCAAGAATAGAGGCAAGAAGAAGCAAGGCCAAGTGAAGACATACCTGATTAGTTGGCTCAACAATTAGATCCACCATTGTAGATACAATTAGTGCCTCTAGATTATAAAAGTGTAAGGCAAGAGGTAGAAACCTCAAGTCCTAAGATGAGATCGAGGGTCAAGCATGCAGTTAGGTGAAGTATAGATGAGGAAAAGGTTGTCCAAATAGCCACTCCTATTGGGGAGAAATATAAGCATGAGGTAACAACCCAAGATTATAATTTTTTTATAATTAACCTGGGGCACTCTTCATGAGAGCAAGAGTTAGAGGATATGAGGATGAATTTGGAGGAAAATTCTACTTGAATAAGAAAGGATAAAAATAAAAGAGAATTAAGGGAGTACATTGCTCATTTGCAAAATTTCATTAGGTACATGTCTCAACCATGTTAGTCACTGACAGAGTTGTCACCCAATCTGGTGTTGATATCCAAGGAACAATTGGATGCAATTGAAGGATTGAAACATAAAATGAGTGTGTTTGATGATTGGATGGAAATTCTAAAGTGGAAAGGCAAGGGAAATATAAGAAAAGCTATTAGAAAATGCAAGGAATTATTTTGATGGCTTAGTAAGTCTAAGAGACTTTTAGCTGAATGCAAGAATTATGTGGAGAAGAATGACATAGAGGTGCAATGGGTGGATGTTATCCAAAATACAAAAACCTAGGTGTTTATAGAAGAAAAGGTGGTCATAGAACAAGATATTCCAAAGCTAAAGACATTGAACTTACAACTAAGTTGGGAAGGAGATACACCGCTACAATGTATAACAGGATTGGAGAAGATTGTTGTGAAAAGCAAGAAGATGGTGGACAAAGAATTGAGCATTGTAGAGATGTTAACACAAAAATTGTGTTATTTGAATAAAATAGGGCAGGATGATGTCAAGGTAAAAGTATTCAGGGACTGGTTGGAGAAGATAAATAATGACCCATTCAATCATTAAATCGTGAAGTCCTTGATGAGATGATCAGATACAAAAAACACATGGGAAAATATGAGATGGAAGTGTTTTAGAGGAATGAAGCTACAAATAAGGTGATATAAGAATATAAATGGAAAAAATAGAGTTGGAAGATGACACAAAATATCCCAAGGAAAGATATAAATCGAGTGTTGATGTATTTTGGGGAATACAGGCTCAAAAAAGGTGGAGATGAATCCATGAAATAAATGTATGAAGAGGAGTAGAAGATAACTGAGAAAAGGAAGACTCTAGTTTTTGGTGAACCAATGCAATGATTTTTTTTTCTGAAGTACATCAATGAATGTTTTTCTTGGACTCGACACTTGGTGGCGAGGTTAGGAATTTTGAAGTAAATTTTCAACAGGTTTTTCCCAAGTTTCGAAGATGGAAGTGGATCCAATTTGCATTTTCCTACAATTTCAAAGCATTCCAACAATGGAGATGGAATTCAAAGTTCCTTTGACTTATTTTTGGAATGGGTCAAATATCTTCCAATGTTAACTATCATTTTATGCCATGTGTTATGATATGATTGCCTTTTTTTTTAGTCACGTGACATTTTGAAACTCTTTTGAGGCCTTGTGTTCTATAAAAGTTCAAATCTTATTCATTTTGAAGGACCATAATTTGTTGAACTTGGTAGACTTAAGATTGGCATTTTACCAATTTTATTGCTATTTTCATGTTTTTGTTCAATTCTAGTAGTAAAAATTATATATTCCATAGAATTTCCTAATATCAAAGCCTTTTGAAAGCTATTTCCTAATCATAAATCTAACATAGCTTACTGTTTATTCCTAATGGAAAATCCAATGTGTTGTGCCAAATTTGGGTTCATATTGACACTATTCAGTGGTAAACAATTTTTTTTTTAAAACTTCTTGCATTATTCCATGTAGTTGTGAAGCAATCTAGTGAAGTAGAGTGGTTTCTACTTTGATTTAGTTTGTTTTGTTGGTGTATGCATGGATAATCGTTGGAAGATATTTAAATATTATGATCTTTTAATTCATTTAATTTTAATGTTAGTAATTTTATTGTAAATGGTTTGGATTCATGAAATTGTGTAGAGTAATACATGTTGAAAATGTTAGATTTTTATGTTACTCTATTTGGTACTACTGTAATTAAGCTTCAAAAAAATAGACCCCTCATGATTAACAATTTTTTTGTACAAAAAATCCTAAGTGAACCTAGTATGTCAAGACCTAACATTCCCGAGCCTTGGGATAGCTGAGATCATCTCTAACCAAAAAATATAAGCAATTCTTTCAAGAAAGATAGGTTCATTTGTTCATCTAAGCAAAGGTTTATTTTCATGTTGGTGTGTGTGTGCAACATCCACATCAATAGAATTGGTGCTAGAAGGAGGGGAATTTTAGGCTTAGTTCAAAATGGAGTACCAAAGAGTTACTAGGTCCTGGTCAAGTGATCCTCACATAGAACTTGTGGAACTTAACAACTAAGTAGCTGGTTGAAGACAAAGGTTAAAATTTGTAGGTGTAGCTCCTAGGAATAAAATACCTATCAAACCACCTCTATTAAGAGTAATATAATTCTTTAGGGTAGAATATCCCATCCAACTCAATGTATATCATGACCTTCCAAAAAATCCAAAGAAGCTATGTCTAAAATATTACCTCCATAAAGATGTTGAGGAGTGCCTAAACATATTCAAGCATACATGCTTTAGAGCCAAAATACAACATGAAGATGTTGCACGTAGGTTGTTCTCTTATAATTTGAGTGATGAAGTTCACCAATGGTACATCAACCTCCCTCATAATTCCATTTTATCATGGAAAGATATGGAAGACTCATTTTTCGGTAGGTTTAGGACACCTATGGATCTTGCCTTGCTATATCATTAGTTTGCACAAATTAATAAATTTGATGGAGAGCCTATGACAACCTTCAATGATAGCTTTTAAAAAGCATATTCTAGGTTGTAGATGCCATATTTCCTAGATATCATAGCTTCTCTTGTTTTTTACTATACTATAATATATCTTCTAACAACTATGTTTGTAAAAATAAAAGTAAATCTGCCCACAACCTTTACTGAAGCTTACACAAAATCAATGTGTAAGATGTGAGATGAAGCATGTAGAAAGAGGACAATATTTAGGTGTAGGAAACACCCTGAATAATTATTCCACACTAGGTATGAACAAAATTCCTCTGAATAATATCTCGATCCCTAATTCTTAACCTTTGGTGGCTTAGAATGGAACTTATTTGCAAAAAAAATCTTTCAACAAGGAAACAATCAATCGCTCATGCCACATCTTGGCTCTATGATCACTCAAATACATCCTCATGATAATTCCTTCCTCATGCAAACACATGATAGCCAACTTGCTAAAGAACATGATGATAAGGAGGAAATTAAGGAAATAGCTTATCAACTCAAAAGGTTGGCAATTAAAGTTACTCAATTAAGGAATCAAAATTCATATTCACAAAGTAACAATTCATATTCACAAAGTAACAACTAGAATCAACAAAATTGAATATTTAATGCTCCTAGGCCACCTAGACCCTAGAACACATGACCAAACAATGGAGGAATTTTGACACCCCTAAACAATGTGGCTGAAATTGCATTAAATAACTAGTGAAGAATTCATAAAACTAGTGCTCATGTAGAAGTGGATTTTCCATAGTTTAAAATTACATATAACATCTTTTTAGTTGTGACATACAACAATGATCAGTGTGTTACAACAATGATCAGTGTGACTCTCACCCACCACAAGGCAATGATTTAGTTCTGATAGGATATGTCTCTACCTTAGTTTTAGATAGCTACACATGTTCAGACACGTGATGCCTTTGATAGTAACACTTACTATTGTGAGGATAGCTTAGATATGATGCTATAAACTTATACTTTTCCTTATCAAGATAAAAATCTAGTTGAGGATGAAGCTTACGAGGTTCAATATTTTCAACAATATCAGAAAGGATATAGTTGCAACTTGAGAAGTAATACCACTGGTGGAAATAAGCCTAAGGACCATTAACTACGTTAGTGCCACCTAACAATTTCAATGCACCATTGGATGGTAAATCCAATAAAAACCCTAAACCACTGAGAGAAGCACCGAATACAATAATACTCTAAATCCACCTAAGTATGTTAGGACTAAAATAGTTGAGCAAAATAACTTGACAAAATATTTGGTTGAAGAGATAAAAAAAGTAAAGATTAATTTGTCATTATCTAAATTATTAAAAAACAAATGATTAAAAAGGATTTCTTAAGTATGCAAGAGGAACTCCTTAAATAAATCCTAACTAGGAAAGAAGTGAAAAATAAAGATGTTCCTTTAAAGGTGAAAGATAAAAGAACTGCATCTTTTGCAAATGCTCACATAGCCTTGTACAAAGGAAAGATAGAGTCACCACCACTTTCAATGTCATTGAGAATATTTGGAAAGAACCGAAAAAATTTATTTGTTGACTCAAGAAATTCTACAAAGGTGATGCAACTCTTTATACTCCAAACCTTAGGGTTAATGCCAGTAAGTTCTTCGAAAAAGGATACACAACTTGACAAGACTGTGGTAAACATGGTGGGTGAGTTCACTAATATCCATAGGCAATTGGAATCAAACTCTAGAGTTCAACACTTTATTGATATAGAAGTGGTAGAAATCCTTGACACATATGGAAAGTTGTTTGTTGAGAAAGGGTGTCTCAAACTTGTTGGCGTAGAAGGCATTGACTTTGGGTTCATCAGGCTAAAAATTGAATTTTGGCAAGATGAAGTTGCATGTCTCCTCGAAATCTTGATAAGCTCTTCATGGGTTGGCGTTAAGTTCTTTGTCAAGTTGATAGTCACATGTCGGTGGGATGGAATGATGAGTCTCCTTGACATCCCAATAGGTGATTGGATTATTGCTAGGTGTGGTTGAAGTTTGCATTGGCTCGAGGCTCAACATTGGAGAGACATTATAATGTCGAAGGGATCTATTTGGCAGTCCCTTCACCATTATGATGAATGATGGGTTGGCAATAAAGATCCATTGGGGAGACAGGATCATGTCAGTGGGACATTATAAGCAGTCCCTTTGTCATTCTGATGGAAGGCGACATCTCTTCATCAGAGGGAATGGTGGATTTTTTTGAGATGTTGATGATGGTCTCTTCACAATGTTGATAAGGTGGGACCAATCGATCATGACAATAACGACTATGATTTAATTGATCTGACAATGAATGCTAGCCTGTGGCACCTGTGGTGGGACCTTATCTATTCCTCGTGGGGGAGTGAGGAATGGTGGTGATCAAATAGGGTGTTGATCGAATGATGGACAAAGTACCTGGTGGGTGTTGTAGATGCAAGCTAGATGTGAATTAGAGAAACAAGGCATACGGTAATGACAGTTATGTCATTTGTGATTGTTTGTCTATTATGGAACTTGGAGTGATGATTTCGTGAAATTATTGAGATATACATACGAATGCCATAGTAATAGTAGTCAAATTACTGTATTGTAATAGTGTGAAGGGTTGGTTAGATTAAATGTAGTTGAATTACTAACGGATTCATTCTGTGAATTAACACCTGAAAGACTGTAGCTCTATACTTGTATGTAATTTATGTTTTACTGTAATATAAGAGATATTTGCTTTGATGTGTGGATTTTTCTTGAGGGTATTCCCATGTAAATCATGCGTTCAATATTTATTATCTATTCATGTTTCTCATATATGCATCTTAAATGAACTATAATTGTAAAGTTTTAAATTCTTTATTTGCTTCTCTCTCCTAAAGATTAGTATTACGAAGGAATTTTCCACACTTTTCTTTCCTTTTAGTTGGTATGAGAGCTTGGATAGCTTTGTTTTCCCTGTGGGTAAGATGGTCTTTTTTTGTTGATCTTGTTCAATGGGAGTTTTGCAGAGAAATCTAGTTGTAAACTTATTGCATATTTAAGATGGTGAGAACATTTAGAATAATAGAGATTGAGCAGTTCAATGGTGGCAATTTTGAGTTGTGGAAACTCAAAATGGAAGATTTTCTCATGGATCAAGAGTTATGGACTATAGTGTCCTCTAACAAACCATCAACAACCTCACAAGATAATTGGGATGCAATAGACTAGAAAGCCAAGGGTTTAATTAGAATGTGCTTGGCCAATTCAGTTCTATTAAACATCCATGAAGAGAAGACAATGATTTTTTTTTGGAAGAAGCTTGGTGATATTTATGAGAAGAAGTTATTTTTGAGGAAGAAGTTGTATTCTTGAAGATGGAGGAAGGAGCGTCTATAGCAGATTATTTGAATGCAATTAACATGATCATTACAAGATTAAGTGTTTGAGGATGGATAATGGTGGTGATTTTTATTCAACATATTTTGATAGGTTTTGCAAGGAACACATAATTAAAAGGCATAAAACAACTCCTTACACTCCACAACAAAATGAAGTTGCAGAAAGGATGAATAGAATGTTGATGGAAAGGGTGAGAAGTATGTTGAGTAGTGTTGGTTTGGAAAAAAATTATGAGCTGAGGCTATAGCTACAACATGTTATCTGATTAACAAATCTCTCACTTCGGTGCTCGTGGATAAGACACCTTTGGAAATCTGGTTTGGTAAGAAGCCCTGATTGAGACATATTAGAATTTTTGGTTGTGAGGCATATGTATATGTGCCTAGTGAAAAGGGATCTAAATTGGAGAAGAAGGTTGCAAAGTGTATCTTCATCGGTTATGGAATTGGTGTGAAAGTGTACAATATTTGGAACCCAGTTACAAAGAAGTAAAAAATGAGGTAGTTGAATTTCCTCTTACTCTAGATAAGGATGAACTATGAACTCCTAGTGGACCTGTTAATGAGGAGAGCTCAAGCAACTTTGAAAATTTTGATCAAGAAGAACCTCAGCCTCAACTTGTGAGGAGGTCTACACATGTCAAGTGACAACCTAAAAGGTTTGGTTATTCTATGTTGGATTCTAGTTGTGCCTATGCTTTTATTGCTAACACTGATGAGCCTAGGACTGCTAGAGAGGCTATGGGTATGTTGGATTTAGATTCCTGGTTGGAAGCCATGAATGGAGAAATGACTTCACTTAAGAAGAATGAAACATGGGATTTGGCACCTTTTCTTGAAGGATGAAAGCCTATTGAATGTAAATGGGTGTTCAAGAATAATATTTCTCTAGATGGAAGTGTTGAGAAGCATAAAGCAAGGTTGGTCACAAAATAATATTCCCAAGTGGATGGGATTGATTATTGAAAATTAAATAAATCTCTATATGGTTTGAAAAATTCACCTAAAGATGTGGTACCAGAAGTTTTACCTATATATGTTGTATTTGAGATCAAAATTTGACCCATTATTTATATTTAAGAGACTAATTTTTTGTCTTCTTATTATTCCCTATATGTGGATGACATGTTATTCATTGGGAATAGTAAGGGAATGATTTCTCAATTGAAGTCTCAATTGTCAACAAAGTTTGAAATGCAAGATCTAGGTTCGGCTAGGTATATTTTGGGGATGGAAATCAGAAGGGATAGGGGAAATAGAAAAAATTATCTTAGACAAATAAAGTATATAATTTTTTTCCTAGAGAGGTTTAATATAGTGGATTGCAATCAGTTAGTTGTTCCAGTCTTGCAAGGAATGAAATTTTTTGTTGAAGATTGTCCAAAATCTGCTACTAAGATGGAGGACATGACTGGGGTAACTTATGAAAGTTTAGTTGCTAGTTTAATGTATGCAGTGGCTTTACTAGGCTAGACATTTCCCAAGAAATGGGAGTGCTTAGTTAGTTTATGGATAAACTAGGAAGGCTACATTGGGATTCTATGAAAAGAGTTTTTAGGTATTTGAAGGGTACTTTTGAGTATGCCTTGTGTTATCGTGGTTACTCTACTAGATCTCAGAGCTCAATTAACATTCATCGATATGTGGATTTTGATTGGGTAGGGGACATTGATAGAAAAAAATCCACGATTGGATATGTATTCATGTTGTTTGGTGGTGTAGTTAGCTGGATGAGCAAGCAGTAGGCTATAGTCACTTTATCCACTACTGAGGAAAAGTACATGGCAATAAGTCATGCCTACAAGGAAGCCATTTGACTTAGAAGAATATGTTCTGATGTTGGTTTTGATACAAGGAATTTTTTTATTTCTTGTGGCAGTCATAGTGCTATTTGTTTGGTGAAAAATCACACCTTCCATACCAGCACAAAATATATTGATGTGTAGTACCACTTTGTTTTTTATATAGTAGAGGATGGAAATGATAGTTTGGAAAAAAATGATACTCTAGCGAATGTTGTTGATGCATTGATGAAGCCTATAAGCACAAATAAGTTCAAATAGAACACCAATTCAATGGCCTTAGGGCCTAGAATATTTAGTGACTTCAAGCATTGGAAGGAGCTAATAAGTTCTTCATCAAGTGGGAGAATGTTGAGAAAGGGTGTCTCAAACTTGTTGGCATATAAGGCATTAGCTTTGGGTTAATCGAGATGACAATTAAGTTTCAGCGAGATGAATTTTCTAGTCTCCTCGACATCCCGATAAGCTATTCATGGGTTGGGATTAAGTGCTTCATCGGGTTGACACACATTTCGGTGGGATGGAATGACGATTCTCCTCAACATCTCAATAGTTTCTTGGCTTATTGCTAGGTGTGGTTGAAGTTTGTATCGATTAGAGGCTCGACATCAGAGAGACATTATAATGTCAGATGGAGCTATTTGGCAGTCCCTTCGATATTCTAATGAATGGCAGGATGGAAGTAAAGATCCATCAAGGAGACAAGCTCATATTGATGGGAAATTATAAGCAGTCCCTTCGAAATTCTGATGCAAGGTGAAATCTCTTCATTGAAGGGAATGGTGGATTTTTTCAAGAAATTAATGATGGTCTCTTCGAAATGTCGATAAGTTGAGACCAATCAAAGGTGATGGTAATGACTATGATTTAGTTGATCTGACTGTGCCTGCTAGCCTATGGCACTTTTGGTGGGACCTTATCTATTCCTCGCGGGGGAATGGGGAATAGTGGTGATCAAACAGGGTGTTGATCAGATGATGGATAAAGTACCTAGTGGGTCCTGCAGATGCAAGTTGGATGTATATCAAATTAACAATGAGATATCAGAGAGATAAGGTTTCATGTCTCTTTGATGTTGTGATGTGACTTTGACGGGGTAGAAGGTAATGACGGTTATGTCGTTTGTGACTATTTGTATATTATGGAAGTTGGAGCAATGGTTTCTTGAAACAACTGAGATGTATGTAGAAATGCCATAGTGCATTGTAATAGTGTGAAGGGTTGATCAAAGTAAATGTACTTGAATTTCTATCGGATTTGTTTTGTGAAATAACACTTGAAAGAGCATAGCTCTGTACTTGTATGTAATTTACATTTTATTCTAATACAAGAGATCTTTGCTTTGGTGTGTGGGTTTTTTCTTGAGAGGGTTTTCCCATGTAAATCCTCTATTCAATATTTATTGTTTATTTATGTTTCTCATATGTGCATCTTAAATGAACTGTAATTGTAAAGTTTTAAGTGCTTTATTTGCTTCTCTCTCCCGAAGATTAGTATTAGGAAGGCATTTTTGAAACTCTACTTTCCTTTCATTGTTAAGTAGAGATTGGTCAAGGACCTTAAATGGATACATGGCTGCTAACTTTTCTCACATGTGGTTATCCTAGAAATGAATCCCAAACCATATTAGGATAGAAAAGGATCCATGCATGAAACACATGATCACTTAATACATCCAGAGTAATGAGGTTCTATATACTGATATTGAGCTAGGTGTGTACAATATTAGGTTTAGAGAGATAAAAATAGATGAAGTCTTCATATGTAATTTAAATTTTTTGGATAAATTAGCTCCAAGAATTCATGTGTTGACTAGGTTTGATTATGATTCTTCCAAAGGAGAATAAAGTTTCCTAGAAAAGTTCTAGGAACTTATGATAAAAGAAGTTCATAAAGATTGGATCCATAACCTCCCTTTGATGGATTCATTGCTACAAGAGTGATGCAGATTACATAATTCTCCACATTCAAAAATTAATTGTGCAATGTGTCTTGAAGTTGTAAATAGAGTATAATATAAATGTCACTAGAAAAGCATTACCACTGGTGAGTCAAAATCAGCAGTCTTGAATAACAAAGCTATTGGGACAATAGTTGAGAGGCAAAACATTAAAGAAGAAGTAAGTTCCTCAACATCAAGAAATATTAAGCCTAGAAATATGGATGAGCAAGCATGGATCCTCATATTTTATGGATCTAAGTTTAAAAAAGGAATAGGAGTTGGAAAATAATTGATTAGCCCATAGGTTAAGTCATACCTTGATGCATAAAAATTACAATTTCAATGTACCAAAAACATTACAAAGTACGGAGCCCTCATTTGTGGCCTACTACTTGATATAAAAAATAATGTCAAAGTGCTTAAGGTGTTTAGATATTCCAAGATGATTGTTAAGCAAGTTAGGAAACATGTATGCCACTATAGGCATCTATTTAATTATGGGCACTGGATGTGGGATTTAATTAAGGATTTTGATGCATAAACATTACACACATTCCACACAGCTTCAATTAGAAAGTTGACACTCTAGCTACTATTTGTGCTAGTACCTTAGAACCATTAGATACCTCTGACTTGAAAATATTTACTACTGAATTGGTATAATTACCTTTAGGTTCTAACAATGCTACCAATGCATAGTTATTCGAGGATGATCATCATATTTTGTAATTTATTGCTAACTCAAGTATCTTTGAAGCGTAGATAATTGAATAAGAAGATAGGTCTGAATGCAAAGTCCAAGATGATGATGCAATTAATTTGAAAGATAACACCATCCCAAAAGAGATGATTGAATTAAAATTATTATTTGACTTAGATCAAATAAATTGGCATAAATAATCTCCCTAGACTGATCGAGGCACTTATGAGTCGTACAATTTGAACAATGAAGATGATCCAAATAATGTGTTCATAGGAAAGGTGTGCACTGAGGAAGAGCACATAAATATTTACCAAGATCTTAATGATTATTGGAGGGTGATAGATAGGACTTATGAAGATTTGAAAACCTATGAAACTTCCATAATAACACAAACCATTTTGTTAAAGACATATGCAAAGCCATTTCAACATCTAAGAAAAGGACATTGAATGCATTGATAAAAAAATTAATCTAGAAAGAGGTGTAGAAGATTTTACTAGCCAAAATTATTTTCCAATCAAAGATTCTAGTTGGGTTGCAAATCTGGTACCGATATGGAAGAAGAATGGAAACCTTCATCTATATGTAGAATTCCACAACCTCAACAGAGCTTCTAAGAAATAAAATTAGCAGGTCTACCTTCTTTGGATAAATTTTTATAGATCATGAATGGATCAAATATGATGTCTTTCTTGGATGGTATTTTAGGCTACAACCAAGTGATGGTTGAGAAAGAATATGGGATGAAAATTTTCATCACCACCAGGTCAGGGATATTTTCTTACTGACAAATGTTGTTTGGTTTAATAAATGTTGGAGCAACATTATAGAGAGAAATGGATTTTTATTTCAAGGATATAATTGGTAAATGCATTATAATATATGGATGATATCACTTTGTTCTCTAAGAACAAGGGAGATCATATAGATGATCTCAAGAAAGTGCTACAAAAGTGAAAAACATATAACTTATCTCTGAATCCAAAGAAATGTATATTCAGAGTAACTGAAGGTAAAATTCTAGGGAATATCATATCCAATAATGGAATTTCTATTGATCTGGACCAAATAAGTACTATGATGAAACTACATCCACTTGGAAGGAAGAAGGAATTAAAATCCTATTTTGGAAAAATTAACTTTGTTCAAAATTTCATTACAAGATTTTTTGAGATAGTGTGACCATTAAATTACATGTTAAAAGACACAAAGATCAAGTATAATAGTGAAGAAAAGGCTACCTTTGAAAGTACCAAAGAAGCAATTACTAAAGCTCCATTGTTGATAAGTTTGGATTACACTAAATCGTTTCTCATCTATTCCTTTGCTTCCAATCATACATGCTCTTTTGTATTATCATAGAGGGGACAAATAAAAGAAGAAATACCAATAACATTCATGAGTGGACCTTTAAATTCATCAAAGTGTTAAGAAAATTTAGGCATCATATCCTAAGGAGTCAAGTGAAAGAAATCATTCCACATAGTGTAGTCAAAATGCTTCTTACACAAAGTGATCTTGGAGAGAAGAGAGCTAAATGGGTTACCATTTTACTATAATTTGATGTTGATAGTAACTAGTGAAACTAATTTATGGACAAGAATTTCTCAAGTCCATTATCGAGATAGACCCACAAATCACTAGTCAACAATATGTTGGGTGAAAATTATCCAATCCCTTTATAGATTAAAAAAATTGAATTTCAGTCAGTTATGTGAGATTAAATCTCTCCTCTGAGAAAGGGGAGGCACCCTTCTTACTACTTACGAAACTGAAAAGTAAACTATTATAGTATATATAGTATACTAATCATATGGGGGTGTGTCACATTCATGATTCTCTTTTTTTTCAGCGAATATGTTTACCGTGTTCCATGATTTTATATTTTTGGATGCAATACAACTCTAAATAAAATCTAAGTAGTAATCCCAATACTCTTTGGAATAGGATGTTATTTAGTTGCAATCCTAAACATATTTAATGTATCTCCCATGTCCTTGGAAAGTGTTCTCCAACACTAGGATTAGAAAGATATTAAATTCGAATGAAATGAACATGTAAATTGGCATTTGTAATTATTCCTAAATAATAGGAACATGTGAGGTTGTCCAATATGAGTTACTAAATAATAGGAGCACATGGGGTACCCACATGGAAGGTGGAACCCACCTTGTTTCAATTAACTATTTGGAGGATTGATAACACTTCAATAATGTATGTCTAGGTTCCTACAAAATAGGGATTGATATTTATAAGAGTGGAGTGGAACTATCAATTCAGTATCAGTTCAGTATTAGTTCGGTTTAGTTTAGTTTAGTTTAGTTTAGTTCATTTCAGTTCAGTTATGGTTTAGTTATCGTCAGTTGCATGTAGTTATTTTGAGTTGTCTACTAGTTGACTTGACTAATGACTTTAGTTGCATGATAGATAATAGGTGGATACTTTCAATTAAGTGGTGATGATCAATCATGCATATAGTTTGTATGAATTGATGGAGAGATATATTTCAGTTAACAAAGATTGACTTGGACCCACCTTGGGTGCCCAAGTTGGCATCTTTCAGTTAACAAATTTTGCATGAGAAGATATTTACAAGGCTCTATTAAGTGGGGGCAATTATTGGGTGCCAACTTTGAGGTGGAGTTTATAAGATATCTTTGAGATCAAAGTTTAGTTAAGTGTTTAGTTTGGGGTGCCTAAATTGAGGAGACTTTGGTTTTGACTTCATGTTATAGTGTGGAACTCTACTTGCCAAATCTAGGTGTATGTTTTTGAGAGGAGATTTATTCTCCTGTAATTGTCAACTCTTAGGAGTTTACAATGCTCATTATTTTCTATATATTTGAGCAAGTGCATAAGAGTTTCATGAGAGTTTATTGTAGCTTGTGAAGAAGCATTGTTGCAGAAAAAGGAAGCATATCAATCAAAGATTGATATAGTGTAATTTTAATCTTATTCTAAGGTTAAATAATACAAGAAATATTGGTTTTGGTGGAGTTTTTCCTGAAAGCATTTCTCCACGTATATGTTGTGTCACTTCTATCTTCTATCTACATTATTCTACAATCTTCTATCTATTTCTACAAAAGATAAAATTGATTTAAACAGAATAATCATATACAAAGAATTGATCTAAACAGATTTGTCATACACAAATAATTGATCTAAACAGATTAATCATACACAAATAATTGTGACAAAGAATACTTATTTAGATCTACAATCACGTAGTTTTACAAGTTTTAAGCTAAAAAATTACCTTCATTTTCAACAAATACTTCTAACTTGTCAAAGCATAGTCTAGGAGTACTAGTATGATAAAATACATAACCAAAAGGCTCATGGAGGCACAAAGTCATTCTATAGTCTTCAATGATGGATTCAAAAATAAAGTAACCAACAATGCAAATGAAGCACAAATTCTTAAATATACCTTACAAATAGATCCACGAGCAAAATGAACAACTTCAAGTACAAATCCTTAAAGATAATTCACCAATAGTATCGGTAATTATATGATTACAAGTAAAAGGTACAACATAAAGTATACACAAACTATCTTGAAAGCCTTTCAATCTCAATTTATAAAACACCACCAATCCAATCCAATAATAAGATAACTTATAAGAATGACATAAGAAAATTCACATATGTTGAAATTGACCCAACTCAAATTTTGGTATGCAACTTATCCTTCTTTATTGATTTGAAAATGATTTCACAATTAGAACTTAAAGTTTCAAAATTGCTTCAAAATTGGGCATCACTTTGTTGCATAAGACAAAAGGTAAATAATATAATAGAATCCTCTCATATTTATAGGTCAAACAGGAGAGCTAATTTAGGAAAAAACCCAACTAACTATTGACTTATTCAAAGATGTCATCCATGAATGTAGGAGAACATCTCTATTTTTACATGTAATTACATTTTGCAAAATGTCATGACCTATTTATATAAAGCATAGAAAAGAATAAAAATCTATTTATCTTTGGAAATGTAAGAAGAATTTATGGTTCCTTTCTCTTGGCTTGGAAGTCTTCATATTTCTACATAATCTTCTGCATTGTTGCTTCACCTAGTTCAGAAATATAATCAATGATTATGTGAACCTTTGTGATAGAATTCTTTGCAGAAAAAAAAAATCTTCTTACACTTTCCAGATGAGTCTTGGGATTATCTAAGGTTAGTTGTATGTCTACAAAAGAATCCAAGGAATTCTATGAGAATGCTTCATCTTCCAATTTTTTTTGGATAGATTCCTTGTAAACTTGGACAATCTCACTTGTCAGGAGAAAGGTATTATCCTCACCAAGAAGCCTCCCATCTAGCTCTTCAATTCTATTCATCAGGATAACTCGATGTTCTTCAAAATCTTCTAGTACTTGTTGAGTATCCTTGATGAGATTCTTGATGAAAAGTATGTGGTTCTTAATAGAATCCTTAAAATCCACATACTTTTATTTGTTTGGAATGACCCTAGTTTATACTAACTTAATCATCTTTACCTCCTTTAATTGCAACCATGATTCAATATTTTCCTCCATTTTCTTTTGCTCAAAAGAAAGTGTATAAACTGCCTTATCTAGATCTAGCTTCATCTTGGATATTTGAGAAAACTTCTCTAATGCATCTGTTATATACTTCAAGCCATGTTTAATTATTCTATCAGTAAACTCATAAATGATCTTCCCTTTAGAATAATACTTTTCCACCTTTTGAACAACTAGTTCTTCAATATTGATCATGGCCATTGGTTGCATGCTCTCTTATCTTCCTCTGATTTTCCTTTACACAATACATATTTTTTTCTCTCCTTATACATGCCCCTAGATTTCTCCATCTTGTCAATCCTATCTGCCAATGCATTAAGAGACACTTGGGCATATTCTTTGGTGCTTGCATCAGTGACCTTCCCAAGATCAATCATTTTCATGATGTAATATTCCCCCTGATAATTCTAATATATTTGTACATTCATTCTTGGAAACTATATGAGATAGGTAAGCTTTTCACCTTGCTTAGAAGAGTGATCATGTCTGAAACATCTTCTTTCAAGTCACTTTTTGGAAGACCTTTCGGCCATCTAGAAATGATGGGCCTCAAAGTCTTCAACCATTATGTGTTGATAAGTTTCTTGTCTTTGTTTTGATCTTTGTGGTAAACCTCTTGAACTTGTTGAATGGAAATATTTGTATACTTTTCCATGGTTGGGACCGTGAAAACTATATCAAAGAATTTTAGATCCAATCTCATCATAATTTTCCTAGAAGAGTCTCTAACACTCCTATCAACCATGATATAGTGTGAAGAAACTTGTAGGACAAATTTTGGGTAGTGAACAACTATTGGAAATGAAGCCACTCGATGAAGATTGATTTGGACAATTGCTTGGAAGTCCCCTTCCAATTGCTTATTTTTTGTTCTCTTTACAAAGTCCTTCATGGAAAGCTAACCAATTTCAGTGTCCTTGATCTCATTGATCTTGTAGGTTACCACTGTGGATGGGTAGACACCTTGGTACTTATATTTCATTTTTTTCTTGGAAGATGAAGGGGATAACTCTGTTGTCATTAAGAGCACAATAGATCACTAAAAACAACCTTTGAAGAACACCTGATAGGATTTGAAGGTAACTACAAGGAAACATGGATTTACTCAATGTTAAGAGCATACGCATTATGGGAGCAATTGAGATGCATGAAACTAAGCACGCACTTTAGAGTGAGCATGCTTGAGATATGGAGCATGAAAAATGGAGAAAATATGGAAAGAATGGGATTAAGAAAGCGTTTGTGGAGGATTTTGAGTGTTAAAAAAAAAAAAAATTATGCAAGGGCACTAAAAATCAACACCCTTACACTTGGAAGAACCTACATTTTGTGCATAGGCACTAGAAAATAGCGCTATGACATGTTTTGGGAAGGCTTGGAAGATTCAATGTATGAGCACTATTTCTCAACACCTTGACAGCTTCTAGGAAGCTAACTTCATGCACTAGTAGTGAAAAACTGTGCTTTTTCATCTCCTTTGAAACTTAATAGTTGACATGTAAAGGTGGTGAAAATCACCATTGTTGCATGAGAGGAAAATGTCTCAAGTTTTGGGACTGATGATTTTCATCCCTCCTGCATCTACGAGTTGAAATATCACCATACATGTCAAGGCGGTGAAAATCACCGCCTCAAAATCCATTTGGCGAAAACCCTCTTATATATGTAAAAGCAGTGAAATACCTCGCTAGGACATGTATACGAAGTTTGGGAAGAATTCAAGTCATAAAATATCTGTGCCAATACACCAAGGGGAAATATGAATGTGTTAGCGGTAATTATTATTGCGCATTCATCAATTGGAAATGAGGAAATACATAGGCTATAGCAACGGAAAATGATGCCAATGCATAAGGAGATAAATCTAAAGAAAATACCTAAACATTGATACCCTAAAAATAAAGCAAGGGAAAACAGAGATTCAAAAAAGAAAATAAATGAAGGAAAGAAAAACTAGATCCAAAAAGAAAATACAAAGAAAGCAATAGTAAGGAATATCACAAACATTATCAAAACCTACAAGATAAGGAATGAAAAGAAACAAAGAGCATACCTATGAAATAGAAGAAAACATGAAAAAACCCTAGATGGAAGAGTCCACACAAATTATGCCAATGCAAGATCGAAGTAGGTCGCAAATGCAGAAGTCATGAGGAAAAAGGGGGTAAACAAATCAAACAAATATAAAATGTTCCAAAAACGGCTTAAAATAGGCATTTAAAAGATTTTAAAAATGAGTCATTAATGAACTATAAGTCTATTAATGCTCGCATGTGCAAAGGTGAGAACATGTAGGGTTAGTGATTTTCACGACCCTTTTCAAAATTGACAACACATAAAAATGCATAGGTAGTGAAAAGCACTACTCTAGCATGCTAAAGACTACCAACCTCACATGCAGAAGCACTAAAAAATAGCACTCAAACATGTAGGGTGAGGGAATAAGAGTAGGGGCACTAGAAAAAAATGCTCCAACACTCAAAGAATTTTCTTAAAATCTGCTCATGTAAGGGCATTGAAAAACAATGCCCTTGCATGGGCAAAAAAAATTCTAAATCTTAAAGACTAAAAATTGAGAAAATATTCGTTTGAAGGTTTTCAAAAAATGACAAAAGACAAGCACTCGAAGGGATGATTCGAGGCTTAGGACCACACATAAAGGACAATTGAAATTTACCTCGTTTTGTGTGCTTAGAGTGCACAAGCCTATGAAATGAACCAATTTTGTAGGGGGTTATCCCATGAATCAAGCACAACTGGATTCAAGGAGAATAGCTAGATCTAGCTGCAGAGCTTTGGTTGGTCATTCTTTGAAATGAATGAAGGGAGAAGAAATATAGACTCCAAGTGCATTTATCCATCCATTGGGTGTAGAGTCAAGCAAAAAAAATAAAAAGACTCGAAACTAAAAAGATGCAAAAACTATACAAACATTTGCATTGAACGCCTATCAACTCATTGAGTAAAGTCTTTCAAATTTTTCTCACTGTGTGGAAGATCAAATGGTGTTCCATCTTCATATTCCAAAATAAAACTATTTTTACCATTGAGTTGATGAATCTTGAATGGTCCTGTCCATAGTGAATCAAACTTCCCATGAATACCTTTTGGCTCTCTTCTCTTGTCCCACAATAGAACAAGATAACCAACCTGAAATTCACAAGACTTTGTCTTCTTATCAAAAAAAAATTTCACCTGCTCTGTAATATGGTTCACCACTTGAAATCATTTCTCCTCCAAGTTGGAGACATACATTATTTTCTTATCAATTGAACTTTCAAAAATCTCATCCTCAATGGCCTTAGCCAACTTGAGAGCAAGTAGTTCCAATGTAATGGGGATTTCAATATTTAATCCATACAAGAGTTTCTCCCTTGGTACATGCCTATTGCTCGCTTTGGAGTGATCCTATCTATCCACAAAGCATCATACAATGCTTTGTGCCACTAATGATGATTCTCATCCACAAGCTTGTAGATAATAGTCACCAAGTTTTTGTTATTGTATTTAGCCTAGTCATTACCTTGTGGGTAATAGTCAAATGAATGTGACAATGTAATACCATTCTCAAAAGAAAAATTATGTGATCTTGCTTGATGATAATGCACAAGCATTGTCAACAACAATTTTTTTCAGCACATTGAACCTAGATATGATGTTTTCCTTCAAGAAATTACACACTACCTCTAAAGTAGTATGCTTAACTAGTATTGCATCCACCCATTTGGTAAAGTAATCATTTGTAGTGAGGACATAGGTGTGTCCCAAACTTGAATTTGGATTCATTGCGCCAATGAAATCAATACCCCACTGTTGAAAGTGATCTTCAATGATGACTTGTTTCAAGGGTAGAGCTACCAACTTTATTTTACCCACGAACTGTTGGCATAGTTTACACTTACACACCCATGAGTATGCATCCTGAAAAAGTGTAGACCAATAATACTTCATCCTCAGGATTTTTTGATTTTTTACTAGCACTAAAAAATTTCCCCCACATGCTAAGTCATGAAAATATTTCAACAATTTTTCTTGTTGTTCTTTATCAACACAACATAAGAAAGTACCATCCAAACCTCACTTATATAAACCATTGTCCCATAAGACATATTTTTCTGATTTAAGATTGACGTTTCTTTCCTCCTTAGGAGTCAAATGGTCCAAACATTATCCACACATGATGAAATGAGAAATGTTCAAATACCATTCATTAGTAGTATTGACAAACAACACCATTGCAAACTCATTCAGACTTACCTTTTCAGATTCTAAAACTTCTTCATCAAGATTATTATTAGCAATGAGTTAAAATAAACCTCGTCCATGCACCAGCTTGGTGGGCTTGATGTCCATGTCATATTCCTATATTTTGGAAATCCAATTTCCCCTTTTCATACCAAAATCCTATTGTGTCAAGATAGACATTTCAGTTGAATCTAGAACCAAGGCTTTGACATGGATGTTAAGAATGTAAAATCTAAAATGCTTCACTACCTTAATGACAGTGAAAGAATATTTCTCCATTCGGGAATACTTTAGTTCATGATTCTTCAAGGGATAACTCATGAACACAATTGGGGATTCAAACCCCTCACTATTTTCCCGCACCAAGATTGTTGAGAGTGTATGCTTAGAAGAATAAATGTACATGATAAAATATTTTGTGTAGTTTGGACAAACTAATACCAGTGCATGGGAAATAGCCTCTTTGATATCATCAAACACAACTTTTCCTTCTATAGTCCAATGAAAAGTGGTAGTTCCTTTCATCATTTTAACAATATGATGAGTATCCTCTGCAAAATATGGTACAAATCTTCACAAAAAGTTCACCTTCCCAAAGAAAGAATGAAAAAATTTCTTACTCGATGGAAAAGTAAGAGATTGAATAATTTTTACCCTTTCAAGATCAATCTTGTTACCCTCCTTGGACTCAATGTGACCAAGAATTTTTCCCTTTGTAACCCCAAAAATTGAATTTTTTCGATTTAAGGAAATTCCATGTTGTTGACATCTTTCCAAGATTTGCCTCAAATGGTAGAAGTTATCAAGATGTTTCTTGAAAAATATTGTAAGATCATCAAGGTAAACTACAATGAACTTACCTAGTACATCACAAAAAGCCAAATCCATGGCACACTGGAACGTGGCACCAACATTGATAAGACCAAAACGCATTCTGCAATATGTAAAAGTACCCCATGGCATTGTAAAGGTCATCCTGTGTCGATCATCCAGACTAACCTCTATCTGGTTGTAATAGGAGAAACCATATAACATAGAAATCATCTTAGATATGTTCATTGTTTGTAGAACTTGATCCATTACTAGAAGAGGATATTTTTCGTTCAGTGATAGTTGATTCAAATTTCAAAAATCTACACAAATGTGGATCTCACCATTCTTTTTGTGAATAGGAACAATATTAGCTATCCATGTTGAATGATGAATATAGAATATAATTCATGCATTCAACATCTTCTGAATCTCTGTAAAGATAGTTTTAGAAATCTTTGGATTATATTGCCTTTGCTTCTACTTGTAAGGCAACACTCTAGCTTTGAGTGGAATTTCATGTTGCACCTCCTTTGGATGAAAAGACTTGAAATCTTCATATGAATATGCTAAGATATCCATGTATTCCTATAGTAATTTAACAAATTGTTTCTTTTCTTCAGGTGTGCAACACTTTTTGATATTTACCATCTTAGGATCTGCTCCAATTCCTAAATTTATTTGTTCAATCTCATTTGATGAGTCAGAATTTGAGAGTTGCTTCTTGACATAATGACCATGTTTGTCAAAAATTATCTCAAGGGATACCATCCCCTTAGGAACTTTATTTCCTTTGAGTTGTAGAAATTATTCACCTATAACTAGATCAAATTTAGGTATAGATTCTTGGGGTGGAGAATCACTTTAAAGTACAAATCATCAATTTTTTTCACCTTTTCTCAAAAGGAAACAATTTGATGATCATCACTAAAAATATTCCAGTCATCTGAGTTATCAAGAACACTTGGGTAGAAGACTAATTCAATAGTATAGGTAGATCCATGAAAATCCTTGTGTGGTATTAGTAGCATGGCTGAAATTTCCAAGGAATCAACTTTTTCATTGTATTCTCTTGAAACAACAAAAATATTGAAAGCATCAAAATCCTCAATATAATCCCAAACACAATTGTGGTAATGCCTTAATTTGTCATCCTTTATTTGATACAAATTCCTTATCTGATAGACTACTAACTCAACATCACCTTGGGTATGAAAATTCTTGATCCCTTTCTTACTTGCAACTTGCATACCTAATAAGAAAGATTCATATTTGACCGTATTATTAGTATTATCAAACTACAATTTGAAAGAAAAAGGAAAAACTTTTCATTTTGGAGAGACAAAAACAACTCGGGCTCCTAAACTGGTGGAAGAAAAACTACTGTTGAAATCAATCACCCAAACTTCATTTGGATCACCAAGACTAACAACATCGAAATCTATGACTTCATCATCTAATGAAGCTTCATATTTTGAGATAGACAAACCATCAAATGATGATTCATTTTGAGGTGAAGATGAGCCAACACTTTTTGACTCATATTTTGATGAGGATTCATGGTGCAGGAGCAGCCTCATGCTCAAAATGCTCAAATTTTGGTTTTTGTCTTGTTGTGTATTTTGATGTGTGAAGGTTTTAGAGGTAGGAGATGGAGTTTAGCATGTGTGGAGAAGCCTGAAGGTCTAATACCTCCATGTATCAGACCTAGAAGCCCTACTGAGTGGAAGAAATTTTTTGTTTGTAATTGGGGAATGATTTATGTGTTGTGAGAAGTTGTTTGAGGCCATGCAAGATGTGTTTGAAGCATTGGAATGGGAGTATAGACCCTAGAACCAAAAACACTGTTGTTACCAAGCCTAGTTGCTAATTAGGCATAGTGAAAGCAAGAGGACAGTCAATTTTTGAGGCATTCCATACAAATAATCCTACCCTAATTTTGAGATATGTTTAATAATGGCTAAATGGGTATCTGAAACGAGTATTCTTTCCTAGAGATAAGATCTAGTTGGAGAGTTATTCCCAACAATTCCCTTTTGAAAGGCTACAAGGAAGAACAAGAGTATGTGAAGGAAAACTCTACATTTGAAGATTAAGTGTGGATAGAGTGGTTATTTTTTCTTGTGGTTTTCATGCTTCCCCATGCCTTTAAAGAGTATACCACCCTTGAACATTGAGAGGACTGTCACCATCATGGAAATTTTCCTTGTCATGATTGTCTTTGAAATTTAAGAGATGAATGCACCCATTGTTGTGAAATATGGTATCAATTGCCTAGGTTATGCCCCTTCTCAGCATCAATTCAACATCTCCATTAGTTTGAAGATAATAAGTTCCAACACCCAAAGACTCAAATAAAATTTGAGCTCTCATATAATCAGACTTCGTCATTGAGAATTTTAACTCCCTTTTAGGAGCCGACTTATGCATCACACCCTTTACAGGTATCCTAGCCTTTGAAATATCCATCTTAAGCTCTCCTCCAATATATCTACAAAAATTATGTCCAAGGAGAATTCCATAAGATGTTGGCACATATTCTACCAAGACTGTCATCTTGATCTTCTTTTCCGTATATGCAACGAATGCAAACTATATATCTTTTCTCTACCCAATTAAATGTACTTCCTTGTTTTCCATAGAGAAACAACGGCTAAAAGTTTTTGTAAGATTAAAACCTAAAGTAGTTTCTACCTTGGCTAGCATCACATTATCCAATGCACCAAAATCTATAACATAATTACTTAAATTAAAACCATTAACAAGTAGGGAAATATAGAACAAGTCAATACGTCCAAAAGTAGTTGGAGGAATAGAAACTAGGTTATTCTATGGAGTTTTTTGTTTTGGGGCAGTGAGAACATTAGGAGATGAATCCTTACTAGGAGTAATTCCTTTGTCTCTAACAAAATTGACAAGCCTATCAAATTGGTCAAGATTTTCTTTGAGGTATTCTACTTCAGACATCTAGAATTTTGTTCTCTTTGCATGGTCAATGATGTCAAAAGATTGGAAAGAAATTTGCAAAGAAGATGTAGTAACTTCATTTATGGGTTTAACAAAGGGTAAAATAGTCTTAGGAACCTGGACATTTGCTTTTGGAGTAGCAAGAACTATGGGAGGAGATGGGGAGCACTTTCTTTCTTGTTTGCTACATCTTTCATTTGCCAGGTCAAAGGAGATCCTCTTTTTGCAATGGTGATCGATGACTTGCCTTTTTCTTTTGGAGTAGTAGCTTGAGCTTGATCAACTTGATTTTTTTGTGACCACATGAAAGCAACATATGTATCAGTCACAAGTCCTCATCATCAAATTCATTTTCTATTTGGAAATAGACAATATTGGAGTTGCCAACTAGGTCCATTACTTCATCTTGAAATAAATCAACATTTTCTTCCATGGGGTAATTCAATTGTTCATATTCATATTTTTCTACTTCATAATACCCCACTGCATTATTGGTAGGTGGAGCTTCCAAAGCAAGTCTTCCTTGTGGTGCAGGAAGACGATTTTGATTTCTATTTCCAAAATAATTGGAGAAAGTCCTTGGAATATCCTTGTAAGAATTATTATTTGAAACTTGCTTCTTCAAGGCCAACAAATCATTGGCCAACCTTTGAACCATAGGATCAACAAAGTTGGAATTGGTATTGGAGGATGAAGAATTTGATGCTTGGCCCTTTCTATTTGTATTTTTCTTATCTCGCTAGCAAGAATCAAGTCATCCTAAAGACTTGTAGCTAACTATTGTGTTGCTTCAACATCAGTAAGAACTACCCTACACAAAAGAAAACTCACCTTGTGGAATTGCATATTGATGAAGAAACACTTCAGATTGTGGGTCATTGGTTTTTCCTCTATAGGAATCCTTGTCACTAGCTTATTATAATTTTCCATGAACTCACACATGGGTCCATGGGCTTCTTTCCTCATGGTTGTAAGTTGGGATAGCAAGGAGTGTGCATCTTCAATAGGTTTAAATATTTATTTAAACTTGGTACAAAGAGTATTCCAACTGGTAATCAAAGTAGGATCAAGAGTATAGAACCACTCAACAACTACTCCTTGTAAAGTTTCAATGAAAAACCTCACAACAACATCTTCATGCTCAATGCCAAGAATTTTGTAAAAAATGTAGAAGGCAATGATATGTTCATCTGGATGTTGGTTTCCATCACCATAGAATTTTGGTATGCTCTTCTGTGAAACATGTGGAAGTTCATATAAAGGGGTGGCCAAACTAAGAGGACAAAAATAATTTCCCCAAGGTCCTGGAGGTGGTTGAGCCATAGCAGTTTGAATAACAGGTACTTGAATTGGAACTTTATGGAAGATAAAGGACTCACTAGGAAGCAATGATCTTAGTCTTCATGGATGATAGCTTGCAGTATGATGTAGCAAAGACCTTGCTCACAGAGGAGAAGGAAGAATGTTATTTCATTGTAACAACTAACAAAATGGATCCACCACACCTTGTGACCTTAGGCCTCGTGTATAAATTTTGCCAACTAGAATGTAGACTTTGAAACAAAAGAAATATTAACAATAAAAATATACACAATATCACAATAAGATACTTGAGTGATTATTCACTTCAATCAAAATTGTGAGTCTTTGATTGTGTTCTTTGTTCCCTAGCAGAGTCGCCAAACAACTATTGGGGGAAAATTCTATAATCCCTTTACGAATTATAAAACTTGAATTTTAGCCATAGTTATGTTAGATGAAATATCTCCTCTCGAAAAGGGGAGGCACCCTTCTTACTACTTATGGAATTTAAAATTGAACTATTCTAATATATACACTATACTAATCATATGAGGTGTGTGTCACATTCATTATTCTCTCTTTTTATAGAGAATATGTTTACCATGTCCACAATTTTATATTTTTGGATGCAATACAACTCTAAATAAAATCTAAGTAGTAATCCCAATACTTCTAACTTTTCAAAGCATAGTCTAGGAGTACCAGTGTGATAAAATGTGTAACCAAAAGACTCATGGAGGGACAAAGTCTTTCCATAGTCTTCAATGATGGATTCAACAATAAAGTAACCAACATTGCAAATGAAGCACAAAATTCTTCAATATACCTTACAAATAGATCCACGAGCAACATGAGAAACTTCAAGTTTAAAGCCTTAAAGATAACTCACCAATATTATTAGTAATTACACAATTCCAAGTAAAAGGCATAACACAAAGTCTACACAAACTATCTTGAAAGCCTTTCAATCTCAATTTATAGAACACCTCCAATCCAATCCAATAATAAGATAAACTTATGAGAATGACATAAGAAAATTCACATATGTTTAAATTGACCCAACTCAAATTTTGGTATGCACTTTATCCTTCTTTATTGATTTGAAAGTGATTTCACAATTACAACTCAAAGTTTTAAAATTGCTTCACAATTGGGCAGAACCTTGTTGCATAAGACAAAAGGTAAATAATATAATACAATCCTCTCATATTTATAGGTGAGAGAGGAGAGTTAATCTAGGAAAAACCCTAACTAACTATTGACTTATTAAAAGATGTCATCCATGAATGTAGAACACATCCCATTTTATATGTAATTACATTTTGCAAAATGACATGTAAAATGTCAAGACCTATTTACATAAAGCATAGAAAATAATAAAAATCTATCTCTCTTGAAATATAAGAATAATTTATGGTTCCTTTCTATTGGCTTGGAAGACTTCATATTTCTTCATAATCTCCTACATTATTTCTTCATCCGGTCCAATGGTATAATCAATGATTGTGTGACCCTTTGTGATAGAATTTTTTGCAGCAAAACTAATCTTCTTACACCTTTTCAGATGAGTTTTGAGATTATCCAAGGTTAGTTGTATGTCTACAAAATAATCTAGGAAAGTCAACGAGAATGCTTCATCTTCCAACTATTTTTGGATAGCTTCCTTGTAAACTTGGATAATCTTGCTTGTTGAGAGAAAGGTCGAGAGAAAGGTATTATCCTCATCAAGAAGCATCCCAAGCATCTCTTCAATTCTATTCACCAAGATAACTTGACGTTCTTCAACATCTTCCTATACTTGTTGAGTATCCTCAATAAGATTCTTGATAGCAAGCATGTGGTTCTTAATAGACTCCTTAAACTCCACATACTTTTCTTTATTTGGATTGACCCTAGTTTGTACTAACTTACTCAACTTTACCTCCTTTAACTCCAACCATGATTTGATATTTTTCTCCATTTTCTTTTGCTCAACAGAAAGTGTATACACTGTGTTATCTAGCTCTAGCTTCATCTTAGAAATCTGAGAAAACTTCTTTAATGCATCAATTAAATACTTCAAGCCCTATTAAATTATTCTATCATTAAACTTATAAATGATTTTTCCTTTAGAATAATAATTTTCCACCTTTTGAACAACTGGTTCTTCAATACTGATCATGGCCATTGGCTACATGTTCTTTGATGTTCCTATGATTTTCCTTAACATCGATGCATAGTTTTCAGCTCTTTCCTTGTACATGTCCCTAGCTTTCTCCATCTTATCAAGCCTGTATGCCAATGCATTAAGAGAAACTTCGGCATCTTATTTGGTGCTTGCATTTGTGACCTTCCCAAGATCAATCCTTGTCATAGTTTAATCTCCCCCCTGATAATTTTGATATATTCGTACATCCATTCTTGGAAATTAGATGAGATAGGTAATACTTTCACCCTACTTAGAAGAGAAATAATGTCTCAAACATCATCTTTGAATTCACTTATTGGAAGACCTTTGGGCCATCTAGAAATGATGGGCCTCAAATTCTTCAACCATTGTGTGTTGATCAGTTGCTTGGCTTTGTTTTTATCTTTGTACCTAAACCTCTTGAACTTCTTGAATGGAAATATTTTTATACTTTTCCATGGTTGGGACCATGAAAAATATGTCAAAGAATTTTGGATCCAATTTCATCATAACTTTCCTAGAAGATTCTCGAACACTCCTATCATCCTTGATATAGTGTGAGACAACTTGTCAGACAGATTCTAGGCAGTGAGCAACTACTAAAAATGAAATCACTCAATGAAGATTGTTATGGATGATTGCTTGCAAGTCCCTTTCCAATGGATACTTTTATGTTCTCTTTACAAAGTACTCAATGTCAAGGTGACCAATTTTAGTGTCCTTGATCTCATCAATCTTGGAGGTTACCATTGTGGGTGGGTAGACACCTTGGTACTTATATTTAATCTTATTTTTCTTGGAAGATGAAGGGGATTCCTCTATTGTCATTAAGAGCACAAGAGATCACTGAAAACCACCTTCAAAGAACACCTGATAGGAGTTGAAGGTACCTGCAAGGAAACATCGATTTACTCAATGTTAGGATCATATGCATTACGAGAGAAATTTGGATGTGTAAAACTAAGCAATCACTTCAGAGTGAGCATACATGAGCTATGGAGCTTGAAAAATGGAGCAAATGCGAAAAGAATGGGATTCATAAAGCATATGCAGAGGATTTTGAGTGTTAGCAAAAAAAAATATTTTTATGCAAGGGCACTAAAAATTAGCACCCTTATACTTGAAAGAACTTGCATTTTGTGTACAGGTATTGAAAAGCATCGCTTCAACATGTTTCAGGAAGGCTTGGAAGATTCAATGTATGAGTGCTATTTTTTAGTGCCTTGACAACTTATGGTAAGCTAAATTTGTGCACTTGTGGTAAAAAACCTTTCTTTTTCATCTCCTTTGAAACTTAATAGTTGGCATACATGTAAAGGTGGTGAACATTACTGTCGTTGCATGAGAGGGAAGTGTCTCAAGTTGTGGGAGCGGTAATTTTCACCGCTCCTACATCTAGGAGTTGAAAGATCACCATACATTTAGAGGCAATGAAAATCACTGCCCCAAAATCCATTTGGTGAAAACACTCATACATATGTAAAGTAGTGAAATACCCCACTAGAAAATGTATATGAAGTTTGGGAAGAATTCAAGGCAGCAAAAATATGCACCAATACACCAAGGGGAAAAATGAATGCATTAGTGGTGATTATTACCGTGCATTCATTAATGGGAAATAAGGAAATACATAAGCTATAGCATTGAAAAATGATGCCAATTCACAAGGAGATAACTCCAAAGAAAATCCATAAACATTGATACCCTAAAAAGAAAGCAAGGACAAATAGAGATTCAAAAAAGAAAATGAACGGAGGAAAGAAAAACTAGATCCAAAATGAAAATACAAAGAAAGCGTTAGTAAGGAATATCACAAACATTATCAAATCCTACAAGATAAGGAATGGAAAGAAACAAAGAGCATACCTCTGAAACAAAAGAAAATTCAAAATCCCTAGACTTTGTGGCAAAGAAAATAAGTCAAACATATGGCCCAGTGCAAAATAGGATGAGGAAGAATGACAAGGAGGGTTGCGGTATGCCCCCTCGGAAGGACAGACGGGTTCCAAGAACACGGGTGTGCTCTCGAAACAGATGAGAAGACTAGAAGACAATAGAACAAGAAAGTGTTAGTATAAGATATAGATGATGATATGAATGTAATGCCTATATGAGATGCATGTTAGTTCCTAGATCAAATCCTTCAACATTTACCATAGGACTTTAATATCTGTTGCTCTTTAATCATCATTGGGCAGATTATTGTAATGGCCAACAAACACCATGATATGACATAGATCAAGGTGTGCAAGGTCATACCATCATGTAAGACAAGCAGTCACTGACAAGGATGATCATAACTCATACTAAGAGAGCAATTGCCCTAGTCCTTTTGTCATAACCAGCCATAAGCAGAAAAAAGACAAGGACAAACCATGAAACGTCGTTGCTTCTCTAAATCCTGTTTCCAGGACATCCTTGAGAAACTAGCAACATGATTGCCAAAAGAACAAAAATAACGCCACCATCATGATACATCGTTGTTTTTCTAAATCTCGTAGTCAGGACATCATTGAGAAACTAGTAACATGAGTGTCAAAAGACAAGACAAAGATCATGATACATCATTGTTTCTCTAAATCTTGTTGTCAGGATCATGTTGAAAAACTAGTAACATGATGAAAAGGCCAAAGACAAGTGCCAAGTATTTGCTAAGTGTTTTAAGATCAAGGTTGCCAACTGTCGAGCGATATCAAATTCAGGAAGGACACATCCTGAATGACGTTGATATTTAGGAGATCAATTCTCGGAGTTAGGAGAATCCATCAAAATGCCAGATGATGAGGACAATGCTTAGGAAGGACACATCCAAAAGTGTAAAGGACTGATGAAAGTTTCTCTTTAGAAGGACACATCTGAAGAAGAACCCCCAAAGTTTTGCTAGGTTCAATTGTCTTGATAGAATTTGATTACATGTCACTGCTGAATTGATCGGAATTGATGATGAGATAGACTGTTGATTGCTTGCTCGGGATTGATGGAATATTTCTCTTGACTTGAAGAAAATTTGATGTGTGTGAAAATACTATGCCATGAACCCTAATGGACTGACCTAGTGTGGCCTCAGGGGCTCATTGATTGATGGCCTTGCCTACGTTGTGCACTCAGAGACCTCGTAGTTTGACACGACCAATGACATTGTCCAAAGGACAAGAGTTTGAATCATGATTTTATTTTGACAAACCTAGAAGGACTAACCTAATGTCTCGGGGATTCAAAGATGAATCTTGCTTACGTAGCAAATGCGTAGAGACAACGTAGTTCGGAAAAATGACAAAGATTGACTGACTCAACGGACTCGGACAATATACTATTGAATTTGACTCTATTTTTGAGATTTTGACAATGATTTAGATGTTTTTGTATTTTCTCGGGACATTTTTCAATTTTTAGGTCATTTTTCAGGACTTTATATGATTTTTAGGATTTTTTTTAGGACTTTTTATGAATGTCGGATCATGTGCAATACCCACTGCGGTTTCATGATAAAGGTTGTGCCCCTAGATAGATAGAGGACTACTTGAGTCTAGTGATATGGAGATATGCGGATATAAGGCCAAAGGCATGGATATGCAAGGGATGATGTCAACCAAATGGTAACCATGGTCGGAATTGACAGGACTTAGGACAAATGTTGCAAATGTCATGTTGTTGTGATTGTGGAAAGTGGACAAGGGTTGATTAGAGTAACAGTACATGATAGAGCAATGATCGACTACACATGGTGCTTGTTTGCCAGGTTTTCACCATGGTATCTATCCAAAGCGCCTGTTTACTAGGTTTTCACTATTGGATGAATTTATTTCTCTTTACTATTTTTGCCATTTTTTTATTTTTTTGGTGTCACCAAGATGCGTGATTGCCAAGTTTTCATCAAGGGATGATTTTTTCGATTTATTTTTTTTCAATTTTTTTGTATTTTTAGGTTTTTAGCCAAGCTCTCTGATGCTATGTGTAGAACTTTCATAAATGTAAGTTGTTGATAGGCCCTGTCAACTATTCTCCATCAGGTGTGGCCAACTGATAGGCTCCAGAACCAAATGTGACAGTAATGATATAAGGACCAAGCCAATTAGCCTCAAACTTGCTAGGCTTTTCATGGTCTGTCTGATTTCTAGGGTTCTGCATGAGAACCAAGTCACCGATTTCAAACTTTCTCACCATGACTCTCTTGTTATAACTTCGGCAGAGACAATTTTGATATGCTTGCAAATGGTTTAAGGAATTTTGTCACCTTTCTTGTAACATTTCTAGCTCATGCAAGCGAGACTGTCTGTATTCTTCATCATCAATCATACCTTTCAACGAGACTCAGAGAGAAGGAATTTTGACCTCGATGGGTAGTATGGTTTTAGATCCGTAGACCAAGGAAAATGGAGTGGCTCCAGTCGGTGTGCGAATGCTGGTGCGGTAGGCCCATAAAGCAGGATTGAGTTGTAAGTGCCAATCTCAGCCAGCGTCATTGACAGTCTTCTTCAGAATGCGAAGAATTATTTTATTTGATGCCTCAGCTTGACCATTGCCTTTTGGGTAGTATGGGGTGGAGAAATGGTGTTGGATGTGGAATTGCGAACAGAGTTCACGAACGTCCTGATTTTTAAATGGACTGTCATTATCTGTGATGATGGATTGTGGGACACCATATCGACAAATGATGTAATTTAGAATAAACTTGGATATTTGCTTACCCGTGATGTAGGTGAGAGGGATGACTTCAATCCACTTAGTGAAATACTCAATGGCGGTTATTACGAATTTATGGCCATTTGAGGAGGATGGATGAATCCTCCCCACAAGGTCAAGTCCCCATTGTGTGAAAGGCCATGGAGAAGTGATTGGTCTAAGTTCCTGTGCAGGTGCATGAATTAGGTCACTATGCACCTGGCATTTCCAACATGTTCTGAAAAACTGAAGAGCATCCTTTTCTAATGTTGGCCAGTAGTACCCCAATCTGGTGATCTTCCTATCTAGCATTGGACCACTCGAATGAGATCCGCATATACCCTCATGTACCTCGCGTAAAGTTGTTTGGGTTTCATTAGTGTCGAGACAATGAAGAAGGGTGTTGTCAAAGCCACAGCGGTATAGGGTGTCACTAACGATGGTATGTTTGGCCTCTTTTCGGATGAAGGATTTTCTCTGGTTGTTGGATAGGTTGTGTGGGAGGGTTTGGGATTTAAGATAGTCGTATATGTCCTGATACCAAGGTGAATTGGGACCAACAATCTCGCACACCATTTTTGACTTTGGAACATCGTATGCAGGCATCAGCAGCTGTTCCGCTAAGAATTCAAATTGTGACACATTCTTAGGGATGTCCAGGAGGGATCCAATGGTAGCCATTGCATTAACCGCTTTACTCTGTGTTCTTGGGATTTGTTCAAATGTGATCAATTTGAAATAATTAGGAAGCTATCCACCATTCATTTATAGGGAAGCAACTTCTCATCCTTTGTGTCATAGTCATCATTGACTTGGTTGATGACCAACTGAGAATCTTTGAATATGAGCAATGTCTGGATTTTCCATTTAATTGTTATCTTGAGACCTGTGACCAATGCCTCGAATTCTGCAATATTATTTGTACAAGGGAAAGCAATCTGAAATGATTTAGGAATTGAATCCCCTTGTGGTGTGATAAATAATATGCCTGCTCCTGAGCCATGACCAGTGTGGGACCCATCAAAGTATAGCTTCCATGCTAATGCAGGTTCGACATGAAAAATAGACTCATCCAAAAAATCAACCACCAATGGGTGGGTAGCCTGGATTGGTCCATCTGCAAGCTGATATGCTATTACTTGACCTTTTATAGCCTTGCGATCCACATACTATATGTCATACTCACTTAAAATCATGACCCACTTTGCCAAGCGACCTGTCAATGCTGCACGACTCAGGAGATATTTTAATGGGTCAATCTTTGCTATCAAATGTGTTTGATGACTCAACATATAGTGTCTTAATTTATGCGCAGAAAAGATGACTGCAAGGCATGCCTGTTCAATGGCTGTGTAGTTGAACTCATATCCAATTAATGTGCGACTAATGTAGTAGATGGCTCTTTCCTATTCCTCATGGTCATTTTGCGCCAATAATGCCCCCAATGCATTTGTCATTGCAGAGACATACAAGATCAGTGGATTTCCCTCAATAGGCGGCATCAACACTGGTGGTGTTAATAGATATTCTTTAATCTTGTCAAAGGCCATGTGGCATTTGTCCGTCCATACAAAAGGAATACTTTTGCAGAGTAGATATTGGAATGGTTGACACTTGTTTGCCAACTGTGCAATGAAGTGGCGGATTGACTGTAGTCTTCCCTGTAGAGTTCTTAGCTCACTGATTCCCTTTGGTGGGGACATGTCTATGATTGCTTTTATTTTTGCTGGGTCGACCTCTATGCCTCTTTGTGAAACTATGTAGCCTAATAGCTTGCCGGAAGTGACTCCAAAGACACATTTCTTTGGGTTCAAACGAACCTTGTATTCTTCTAGGCGTTTCCAAGACCCTGAGATGATCTTTCCTTGTCAATGATTTGGCCGAAAGGTCATCCACATAATCCTCCATGAGGATATGCATCATGTCATGAAATATTGTTGTCATGGCTCTTTGGTAAGTGGCTCCTGCACTCTTTAAGCCAAAAGGCATGATGTTCCAGCAGTACGTTCCCCATGGGCAAGTAAATGTCATTTTATGCTGATGTTCTATTGCAATTCAGATTTGATTATACCCTGAGAAACCATCCATGAGGGATAGCATCTCATACCCAGCTGTGAGATCCACAATCATATCTATGTTTGGTAGGGGGAAGTCATCCTTTGGACAGGCTTTGTTCAAATCTCTAAAATCCGTGCAAATACGAATTTGTCCATTTGGCTTGGTAACAGGAACAATGTTTGATATCCAATCCGCATAATCAATTGACCTTATGAATTCAACATTTAGTAACTTTATTAGTTCTGCTTTGACTAGTAGTGCAATCTGTGGGTGCATCTTGCACAACTTTTGTTTGACTAGCTTGATTCTTGGAATAAGCGGAAGATGATGCAGAACCAATTCAGGATCAAGGCCTGGCATGTTAGCTTATGACCATGTGAAGTTAACTTCTCTTTCTATGAAGAATTGTTTGAATTCAGGTTTTTCTTCACTTGACAATGATGCAGCCAAGAGAATTATTTTAGGATTCTCTCGTGTGTCTATGTTAACTTCCACTGTATCTTCAATAAGCATTGCCGATTTTTCCTATGTTACGGGAAGAAAGTCCAATCCTCCATCCTTAGGTGCCTCAGAGAGGTTTTCACCTTCGGATACGTCCTTTTTTTTTACTATTTTATTGTCAGAAGGTGTCTTGTAGTTTTCACCTAAAGACGTTTCTCTTTTTGTCTTATTCACTATATTTTTGCGACTAGAGGATTGCACAATCTCCCCAAAGTAAGCCATGCAATTTAGGTCAATAGAAAACCCTATTTTGTGATCTCCCCAAGGTATGCCTTCTCTGAGCCCCATGAATTTTGCTATGGCTTCATCATTCTAAAACATGTCCATTACTGGTGGCTCCTGTTGGTCCCAGTCGATTAGTTGTGGATAGACAAGTGAAATCCCATTGTCGGTGTTGGTGAAGGATGGGGAGGATGAGGAAAGTGTGCAAATTGATACCTCAAGTGTAAAGGAAAAGTTATCAATTTCCACTTCCGTGTCTGATGCAATGGATGGTCCATACTCTGAGTCAAATGAATCAAATTCAAAATCATAATATGGGATGAAATTATCAACATCGTGACTAGTAGTAGGCATTTCAGAAGTATGGATGATGGGCTCAAATAGGTCAAGTTCATGGGTGGGTTCAGGAATGGGGTGGGGTGATTCAGGTATTACCAATGACATTTTGTGTTCCTCTGGATTCCAAGGAATGCTCACCCATTTCTTGTCTTTTGAATGTCAATCAATAGGGTCAATGTTATATTGTTGGCGGAATCGTTCTTCAAAGGAAGGTTGGCCAGGTTCTAAGAATAGTTCATCAATGTCATAGTCACTGATGGTTTTGTCAGATCCCCATTCCCATTCATTTGAGTTTGATTCGGTAAGGGATTCTTCACATGTCTCAACACTTTTAGTAACCGTTACGTCCTTACTTGAAAATTCATAGGTGCTTTGATCGTCAGTTCCGAGTTGTCCAAACCCTAGCCCAATGTATCTCGATCTTGCCTTTATTATAATAGGCTCTCTCTTTCCATTGCTATGTTTGCCAAGACCACTTGTGCCATCGAAACCTAGGGCCTTGCATATTTCATAGCCTTTTCCATAGAGATGTAGTGGTAAGGGAGGCAACTCTTTTGGGTCTCTATAGATCCAGTTAGCTATGTCATCGATGACTTCATTACCCACATCGCCCCATAGTGTGAAAACACTTTTTGGTGGGACGTTGAAAGTTGTTTTGGGCTCAATTGCAAAACATGGTCTACCATAGACTTTTGGTGGCTTAGGTATTGTGGTGATATAGTAAGCCATATTTAATTTGAATTCTCCACA
>CM021106.1:379500519-379566685 GCA_007115665.2 Sequoiadendron giganteum | reverse complement strand
TTAGCTTATTTTTCACAAACCTCACTCTCTCCGGGTCTACAATTTCTTCATACTCAAAATATTCTTCAATGCAATTTATCCAATTGATCAACTCTTCATGGTTTAGGTTACTAGTATAATTCACAATCTCCATTCTAGGTCACTTTCCTATTTTTGAAATGGCCTTTGATACAGATTTAATTTTTCTACAAATCTTGGTTGGTTCTGTGGAAAATTTTGTCTAGCTATTACCTTTGTGCTTGGGGGTCAATTGCTAGGGTTTAGGGTTTTATTGCCCTTGTTTAAAATTTTCGCATCTTTTAAACCCTCATGTTATATTTTTATGTTGACCTATTGCTCTAGGTATCTGATTACTTAAGTCATCAATGAAGCCTTTTATGTCATGCATAAACCATCCCCCTTTACCTAGCATGTCATTCTTCTTCCGCGTTGGGACTTAATATGAATTTTTGCCTAATATCGGGTGATAAATTTTATAATTTTAGACTTAGGTCTAAATTTTATGCCTTAAGGGTGTCCCCCCGTCTACCTAGTCGGTCCCCTATTATAAATAGCATTGTGGAATGTGTAGGATTATGGACCATCAGATTGAGGGTTTTGATCCTAACCGTTCCCTACAGACCTCGCAAGACTTTTTGATGATGCCACCAAGGCATGGCAAGGTGTGAGATATGTTGCCACTTGTCATGTATGGTGATGGGGCCTAGTCCAAATTTTCCAGTGACATTGATGAAGGCTTTCAAATTTTCGGTTGTCATGTGATAAGGAGGATTAATTGTGGTCGTTCCTCACCGACCGTGCACGATTAAAATAATGGTTTTAAAGGTACTACAAGGTGTGTAGATGGATGACACATGGATTCATTTGGTAGCACAAAGTGACATGTGGGTATTCTAACTAGGGTATTTATTATTGGCCAATGTGCCTATTGTATGATGACATGGAATTTTTAAAGATATTTGACTCAATCTGAGTCATTCAAAATGCCAACTTGCCAGTGCATCAATGACCCTAATTCAAAACATTGAATCAGCCATGTGATAGTTGTTTGAGCTCTACAAATAATATGTTTTAATGGAACAGGCTCTTTGATGGATACCAACCTAATTTCCATGTGTGTGAGGGGTTATATCCAGGCAATCATAATGAATAGTACATCAATTTCCATGAACCTAGAAACTAGCAATGGTGGAATTGATATCAGTGAATAATCATTCGCTCATTATATGCTATAGTCGAAGCATTGATGATCATTTCATCAATTTGTTTTATAAATACCTACTATTTTTTTGATTTGTCTCATAGCAATCTAGAGTTTGAATTATTTTTTTCTTTTTTATTAAGTGGTTGTTGCTTCGGAAAGGGCTCTAGATTCAAGTGAGAGATGAGCGAGCAAGTTGGTTTTGGCTTACCATTATGTAGGTCAGCAAGAATGGGTACAAGAAGGTCTCAGGAGGAGATGAGACAATGTGAACAGAGCACTGCTCCAAGCATTTATGGATCCAAAGAATAAAATACAAGGTCTCTCTCGAGTCTTACTAGGAGCAGTCCTCAGCTTAAGGGTCAATTTGCAGATGTGAAGGTGATGGGCTGTGCATAGGAAAAGCAGTCTATAGAGTGTGGTGAAGGATCAAAGGATGAGACGAGTTTCATTCAATACTCTATGGGGGAGAAGACTTCACCCATTGTTATCTCAAGCTACTCTGGTAGTGATGGCTTTGAGACTAACTCAGACTATCGTAGTTACCTCATTGCTTTGACTGAGTTAGTTGGTATTGATGAAGAGGTCCTCACGATAACCCCAATTGCCATGGTGGTACTATGTTTTGGCTCTGTTCATTGTTTTGAGAGGGAGGTTAATAAGGGTAAGGTGGTGTCTTCATCTCTCACCTAGGTGAAAACACAAAGCGGTCATCTATATTGTGGTTGTGGTGTTGGTTATGGTTCTAGGAGTTAATGTGGTTCTCTAGGTTCTCCAATTTTCTTCTGGTGTTGATGTTGTGTCTTTTTGGGTGTGACGTGGATGAAAGTGACAAGGCCTTGGTGGAATTTTTCTATAATTATGGTGGTACTGACTGGTTACAAGGGTTATAACTGTTTTGATTCCCCTGTTCACTGAATGATTGCATTCAATTATGTGAGAATTGTGAAATGTAGATGAAATTTCACTTTTGAAATGAAATTTTGTTGAAATATAATGGAAATGAGCCCAAAGCTTTTCGCTCTCTTATTCTATAAAGGAGATCTCAAGGCTCATTACAGAGGTCGAATATTTGAATCCTAAAGGTCTAGGTGGTATACATTGAATGCATATAATGCAAAATTTAGGGTGACTTAGCTGGTAAATTATTTTGGGTGGGGTATGTACATGAGATAGTCGTATTAGGTCTTGTGAAATTACTGATATCAAAATAAATCTACAAATTTAAAGCAATTTCTCTCCTGTGTATGTTGTGACAGATTATGCATGAAATTAAATCAAAGTTTGTTTCATTTGTCTTCAATGGTATATTTGAATGTATGATTCTTTTTCTTGCCTTAACTTAATGAGTTAATCAAATGATTGAAAAGGGATTGTAGGTCTGTGATAATGTGCTAAGGATATGATAAGGAGTGTTGTTTTGAATACTATGAAGTCTTATGATGTAAGGCATTGTGAGAGTTTTTCTCTAATATCAGGGTTAAATTTCACGTAGGACTGAATATTTTATATGTGACTCCTACCCAATTTGATAAGGTACTGACTAATTCATTTAGGGTTCTTTTAAATAACTCAAATCAGCAACCCCTTGCTTGTGGATTCAAGGTCAGAACATTATAAACTTAAAATTCAATCCATTCTTAGATGTAAATCTCATATAATACTTGTATTCCTAGCAAATATGCGGTCATTTGTGTAAAGGTCAGCCAAACCTTCGATAAATCTTGTATGTTTGCAAGTTAGTAGGAATTTATCTATGTGTGAAGTGTTCTTGAGGCGAGAAATATCATATGAACACCCTCCTTGGTATCACAGAGCCTAAAGAGTAGGGGTAAAGCCTTGAGAAGCTTTACCTGTCAATTGGCCACTAGCTTTGATAATTCTTGAATATAGAGACTAGCCATCTCTTAGAGAATTGCAAAGCATAGCTAGAAAAATGACCAACAAAATGGCAACTCTACTGGGTAGAACTTCTGAGAAATTTAAATAAAAAGGAATCCTAGGCACAAATGGTAGTATCACAGAGTCAAGTATTTGGTGAATTTGAACTTTTGGTTCAAATGTTGAAAATTTTTGGACCTGGAAAAGGTTTTGTTGCAGCACAATATCAAAGAATTTGAGTGTGACTCCGCTATTGGAGAAGACCTAGAACGAGATTTACTCTTGAAAAACTTTTTTTTTTTTTAAAGTTTAGTCCTCTGTAAAGGAGGTGGTAACTCTATATAAATAATTAGTTGAATTTTGAAGAAGACTTATAGATTTGTAGAATTTGCAGTTGGGAAGAAAGGTTAACAACTACTACAAGGTTTCTAAGTATTCTTATAAGTCTAAAGAAATAATTCTTTTGTTTAAAAGAAGTTTACGAGAAACTTTCAAGGCTTGAGATGATAAATGGTTCCCTATTGGATGAAATTGCATTAAGACAGGGAGTAATAGTTGTTCTTTTCATACTTCTAACATGTAATGATTATAATGATCTGAGAAGTATGCTTTTGATTGAGTTATGCCTCTAAGAAAGCTTCAAGGCATAATGATTCAATCTATATTCTAGAATCATGGTTGAATTAGTAAATGATGCTATTGAAAACCATGTATGAAGTTGATAATGATTAGATATGGATATAAGAGGGTTATCCTGTGAAATAGTGAGTAAATGTATGCAAGGAAAACAATACCCACCAAGCCCTCAAAGGGATTTTACAATTGAAAGGTATATGCCATTGATTTTTAGTGGTATTAAAGGTTTCCTGAACCTAATTCATAAGAATATCAAGAAATATTTTCCCAAGTTCATAGGGCAGAGTATTGAGTCAACCTCAAAACATTTGCAAGAATTCATGGATGTAATGGGGAATTGTGAGGAAAATCATGAGGATGTTGTCATGAAAATTTTTGTTCAATCTTTGGAGGATGATGCCAAGGATTGGTTCTCTTATTTACTAACATGTTCTATAACTTCATGGAATCAGTTTGTGACAAAAAATTTTGAACAATTTGGTGAAAGGGTAAATCCAAGTGTGGTAAGAAAAGACTTTATGCAAATCCATAGAAGTCAAGATGAGTTGGTCCATGTTTTCAATCTTTGATTTACAAAGGAAATAAGGGAAATTTCAGAGAGTATGAGACCAAATGATGCTGAATGTTTGGACGTATACTTAGGTGCATTTGATAAAAAGATGAGCTATCTACTAAGGGATAAAGAACCTACAACATTACATCAAGCATATCGAACTGCCATGGACATTGAATTTTTTTTGAAGTACTCAATGATGAAAGGGTATTTGGCTACGAGTGTTGGTTATCTCAACACACCATATACAAATAGAATTCAAGGATCAGGTAATGAAAATGATTTTCAAGATAGAAATGCTTCTGCTGTTATGATTTCTCCACCATCAAAGTATGGAGATCATAATGAGCTCCAAATTGAGCATCAACAAAATTTGAGCAATGTTGATCAAAATTCTTGTGCGCAAGAATTGTATGAAATAAACAAACACTAGGGGAAATCACCATATAAATTATTTTTGAGATTTTTGGATGCTTTGATAGAATTCCCTAAAGATTTTAGACCGAAGGATTTTGTGTGCATTGATTTGTTTTGTGAGATTTATGAATCCAAGCTTAATAACTTGCCAAACGATTTGAAACCCCATAGTTTTGACCAAACACCCCATTGGATAGAGATTGTAGAATCAACCAAATGTTGTTATGCAAAAGATGTGAATTCTCAAAAGAGAGACATTGGTTTTCCTCTTGAAAAGGATCAAATGACAATGCAAACAAGTGAAAAGAATATGTCAGAAGATGAGCATTGTAGTCAACCCACCAACAAAACATATACTGAGCAACACCACAATGATGAAGAAAAGGATACATGGGATGATAATGAAGTAACTATGTAAGAATGATTTTCTTGTAATATATCAGATGATGATGAAATGCAAAATGATATTCCATGTGGTTTTACTGACATTTTATTACAAACCAATGATTATGATCTTGAAAATGCAATTTCAAGTTTTCACTCTGAAAATCTTAAACGTGGTTTGTGTAGTGATATTTTTTCTTGTGATAAAAATCATATTGAGGATTATATTTCTGATTTTTTTTTTGAGGATGATGTGGAGGTATTTTCGTTGCTTGAAGAATACAATGATAAAGATGCTCATGATATCACTGGCCCAAAAGTGAAGGACCAAACTACATGCGGTGAATACCAGGAATGTAGTTCAGGTTTTCCATCAATGGAGCATGATGATTGTGTCATTGATGAGGAATTTGAAGATAAGGATATGTATATTCATTATGTTGATCTTGATCACAATGCTAAGTATGATGAACATTTTGATGAATGTGTTGTTGACTTTGCCACTCATGATTGTCTATGTGAGGCAGAGGTGGAAATATTTGTGATACATGAAGAGGATGATATTGTTTATGATGATAAAATAGGGGGTTCATTTTGGAATGATCAAGCAGGACATTGTGAAAAATGTATGGATCTTGGGTCAACATGATTACCCAATGACAACATTGAAGGGTTGGTTGATTCATATGAAAATAAAGCTTTAGGTTACGTTGATATTGCAAAAATTCTTGATCCATGTGTGGGGCAACCAAGAAATGAAAATAATGATGAATCTCATATTGGTAAGTATGAATTTGAGTATAATTGTTTCTTGTGTGAGCATTGACATGCTTCCATCCTTTGCGGAAAATTTTTATGTGAAAGAAAATGAAAAATTCTAGTTTTATTGTTGATGAGAAGTTTTTAGTTGATAATGAGTCTTTCACTTTTGGATTAGCACACATATCAACTGATATTGCACATGTGGTTACCGATACACATGGGTGTCCTTATGCTACCCTTATTGATGTAGAATTGTTTAAACCTTCCCTTGAGGTATTTTCTATTGAGTTGACTGATGATGTGAAGAATGAGTTAGAATATGTTAGTGAACTTGAGATGAATGCATTTACTCATTTCTTGAATTTTAATGATGCACATGATCCCCACCTCTATGACACCAAGGTGTGTTTTGATGCACTTGAACTGAAATTTCAGAATTTTGAAGTGATAAATATAAGGATGCTCTAGAAAATACATCTTTTGTCTTTGACATATTCAAATATGATTTGCATGACACACAACAAGTTGCTTATGAGAGCTTTCAGTTTGAGGTGCAAACTGATTTGGATGTCAAAGTTTTTGATTTCAAAGATCAAATAGACTATGACTGCTTCTATTTCTCAGATCAAGTGAGTGAGCACCTAGTGGAACATGAGAGTGAGATGGCCAAGGTAAAATATCACAATGGTTATGTATTTTAGTCAGTGTCTAATTGCAAATTTCAGATTGACAGGATTGATGGTGACATTGGAAAGCACAGTGATATAGTGGGACACGTCACTGACCGAGCTCGTTTGTGGGCAATCCATGACAGCGTTTGCAGAATTTACCTACTACAAACAACATAGAAATTTGTTTTTGACAAGGGAAAATATTGGTATTTCTTTGTTGGGGGCCTGGGGCCACCAAATGAAGTTTGAAAATGAATGGAGTAGTTTTTAGGGCACCCATCTTACTCAGTGTTTGGTCTACTCTCCAGAGATTTGAATTCTCACCATACCCACCAAGGGTATGTGTCTCCAAGTTGGAGCCACTGATAGAACTTTTAATTTGTCTACAAATCTTGGTTGGTTCTATGGATTTTTTTTTTTTGGCTATTACCTTTGTGCTTAGGGGTCAATTGCTAGGGTTTAGGGTTTTATTTCCCTTGTTTAAAAATTTCACATCTTTTAAACCCTCACGTTATATTTTTATGTTGACTTGTTGCTCTGGGTAGCCAATTACTTAAGTCATTAATGAAGCCTTTTATGTCATCATAAACTGCTCCCCTTTACCTAGCCTGTCAGTCTTCTTCCACGTTGGGGAAATGCAAATTTTCACCTAATGTCAGGTGATAAATTTTATAATTTTAGACTTAGGTCTAAAGTTTATGCCTTAAGGGTTGCCCCCTGTCTGTCTAGTTAGTCCCCTATTATAAATAAAATTGTGGCATGTGCAGGCTTATGAATCTTGTAGGATTTTTTTATGACATCACCAAGGCATGGCGAGGTGTGTGATATGTTGCCACTTGTCATGTATGGTGATGGGGCCCAATTCAAATTTTCCAATGAAATTGATGAAGACTTTCAAATCGATGAATGTCATGTGATAAGGAGGATTAATTGTGGTCATTCCTTGCTAACCGTGCACGATTAAAATAATGGTTTTAAAGGAACTGTGAGGTGTGCAGATGGATGACACATGGATTTATTTGGCAACACAAAGTGACATGTGGGTATTCTAACTGGGGTGTGTATTATTGGTTGATGCACCTGCCATATGATGACATGGAATTTTCAAAGATATTTGACTCGATTTGAGTTGTTCAAACCGCCAACTCATCAGTGCATCAATGACCCTAATTCAAAAACATTGAATCAACCATGTGATGGTTGTTTGAGCTCTACAAATAACATGTATTAATGGAATAGGCTCTTCGATGGATACCAACTTGAATTCCATGTCTGTGAGGGGTTATATCTAGGAAATCATAATGAATTGTACATCTTTTTTCCATGAACCTAGAAACTAGCAATGGTGGAATTGACACCAGCGAATAATCATTCACTTAGTTTGTGCTATAGTTGAAGCATTGATGATCATTTCATCAATATGATTTATAAATACCTACTGGTTTTTTCATTTGTCTCATAGAAATCCAAAGTTTGAATTATTTTGACCTTTTGTATTAAGTGGTTGTTTCTTCAGAAAGGGCTCTATATTCAAGTTAGAGATGAGTGAGCAAGTTTGTTTTGGCTCACCGTTACGCAGGTTGATGAGAATGGGTACAAGAAGGTCTCAAGAGGAGATGAGATAACATGAAAAAGGCACTACTCCAAGAATTTGTGGATCCAAAGAAGAAGATACAAGGTCCCTCCCATGTATTACTAGGAGAAGTCCTCGGATTAAGGGTCAATTTGCAGATGTGAAGGTGACGACGTGAACAAGAAAAGTAGTCTATGAAGTGTGGTGAAGGATCAAAGGACATACTGAGTTTTAGTCAAGAATATTTGTGGGAGAAGGCTTTACCCATTGTTATCTCAAGCTACTTTAGTAGCAATGGCTCTAAGACTGACTCAGACTATTGTAGTTACCTCGCTGCTTTGATTGAGTTGGTTGGTGTTGATGAAGAGGTCTTTGTAGTAACCCCACTTACCATGGTGGCACCTTGTGTTGGCTCTATTCTTGGTGTTGAGATGGAGGTTAATAAGGGTAAGGTGGTGTCTTCATCTCTCATTGAGGTGAAAACATGAAGCAAATATCTATATCATGGCCATGGTGCTGGTTTTTGTTTTGGGAGTTGATGTGGTTTTCTGGGTTCTGCAATTTTGTTCAAGTGTTGATTTTGTGTCTTTTTGGGTGTGACATGGATGAAAGCGACAAGGCCTAGGTGGAATTTTACTATGGTTATGGTGGTACCGACTGGTTACAAGGGTTATAACTATTTTGATTCCCCTACTCACTGAATGATTGCATTCAATTATGTGGGAATTGCAAAATGTAGATGAAATTTCACTTTTGAAATGAAATTTTGTTGAAATGTAATGGCAATGAGCCCGAAGCTTTTCTCTCTCCTGTTCTATAAAGGATATCTCAAGGCTCATTGTAGAGGTCAGATTTTTGAATCTTGGAGGTCTAGGTGGTATACATTGAATGCATATAATGCAGAATTCAGGGTGACTTAGTTGGTAAATTGTTTTGGGTAGGGTATGTACATGAGATAGTCGTATTAGGTCTTGTGAAATTACTGATATCGAAAGAAATCTACAAATTTAAAGCAATTTATCTCTTTTGTATGTTGTGACAGATTAAGCATGAAATTATCAAGGGTTGTTTCATTTGTCTTCAATGGTATATTTGAATTTATGATTCTTTTTTTTTGCCTTAACTTAATGAGTTAATCAAATGCTTGAAAAGGGATTGTAGGTCTATGATAATGTGCTAAGGATCTGATAAGGAGTGTTGTTTTAAATACTGTGAAGTCTTATGATGTAGGGCATTGTGAGAGTTGTTCACTGATATCAAGGTTAAATTTCACGTAGGACTAAATATTTTATATGTGACTCCTACCCAATTTGATGAGGCACTGGCTAAAAATTTATGGTTCTTTTAAACAATTCAAATCATCAACCCCTTGCATGTGGATTCAAGGTCAGAACATTATAAACTTCAAATTCAGTTCCATTCTAAGATGAAAATCTCACATAATACCTATATTCCTAGCAAATATGTGGTCATTTGTGTAAAGGCTAGCCAAACCTTTGATAAATCTTGTATGTTTAGAAGTTAGTAGGAATTTATCTAAGTGGAAAGTATTCTTGAGGTAGTAAATATCATATGAACACAAATAGGAACACCCTCCTTGGTGTCACAAAGCCTAAAGAGTAGGGGTAAAGCCTTGAGAAACTTTTTATCTGTCAGTTGGCCACTAGATTTGGTAATTCTTGAATATAGAGACTGGCCATCTCTTAGAGAATTGTAAATCGTAGCTGGAAAAATGACCAATAGCCTTCAAAATTTCACTTGATCTGATTCTTCCTCTTTTTTTGTCTCCTCAGCTAGGTTTGTAGCTTGAACTTTATCCTCATTACTTTCATTATTAGGTCTAGGTTTTAAGCCTTTTCTTCGATCTTCTTCAACAACATCCAATCTTAATTTAATCGTTTTCATCATTTCCATCATCTCATCCATATTTCCAACAACATTAATAGTAGTATGAATTCTCCTTGGTGACATCTCTTCCTAGGATATGATGCAAGTACCTTTGGCTACAAGGTTACAACTGCCTCACTATCGACGATTTGTTGACAAGCAGTAGTAGATTGCCTCAAGTTGGCACTCTGTCCATACCAAGATCTTATGGAATGCCTTTTCTCAACTTCGCTCTTCTCTCCTAGAGTTCAAAAAAATTCTTTGATACCACTTGGTGCAATCAAGGATGGAGGGTATGGGAATAAGACTATCTAGCCTTGCAACAAGAGTAAACACAATGGAAACTCAAAGAATTAGAGTAACAAGTGCACATGAATGTATATACAAATGATCAATCAATTATTTAATAGCAACATGCCTTGCCTTTTGGCTTACAGAATATATAATGGTTTAGTGTTAAGCCCAATCTTACATGTGGGTCGAATCCCTTATTTATCTATTATCCTACTACTTCTCACTATCTCCTACTCTATCATCTATCATCTAATTACCCCTAATGCAACTACACATGCTCATATATATATATATATATATTGGTTCCCAGCTCCAGGAAAGGTTTGCGTCAGCCCAAGAGGTTCCAAACCTTGAATTTGATGAAATGTGCAAGCCTCAACCAAAAAAATTGGTTCTTCATTAATCCTTGGATAAACATAATGCGGATCAGAATGAAGGTTCCTTGATGAATGTGCATCCTTATGAACTAGTTTCCAGAGCTCTGCAAGTCATGGAATAGGTCAAGACTGGGTTCGATAATGCAACAAAGAACAAAAATGCAAATATTTTTGGTTGATGAAAGATTTCTTGCAACCAGGGATGCTCCTGCATCATTAGAGTACCCAAAAATTGATCTTTAGTATAAGTCTTATAATCTAAAAATTCCTCAATATTAGATACCTTTTCATTGTATGCATCAGGAAGAGTTCTAAGAAACTTCTTTACTATCTTGTATTCATCCACCATCACACCAAGTCCTTGGATACCACCTACTAGCTCATCCACTCTTTGTACATAGAATTTAATGTTCTCATCTTCATACATTCACAGGACCTTGAATTGTGCCTCCAAATTCTGCAACTTTGCTTCTTTAACCTTTTCATCTCCTTCATGGATCTTTTCAAATGCATCCAAGACCTCTTTAGTAGTCTTCATATTTACAAATTTAATTAATTGAGAATGTGAAAGATTATTCTTCATATTAATTTTTCCTTATTGTTTGCTTCGTATGCCTTGATCTCATCAGCAGTACTTGGACCATTAGTCGGAGCTGTGTATGGAGTCTTATAATATTTCTTAACATCATATCCACAATATTCTAGATACCCTTCCATATTTTCCTTCTAGAAGGTGGAGTCAGTTCCATCAAACTTAGGGCACACAATAACTATCTTTTTTTCCATCCCAAACCTTCCTTAAGCAAGTAAGCTCTTCTCTAAGGAACTAAGCTCTGATACCAATTGTTGAACAAGACAACTAAGAGGGGGGTGAATCAGTTGTAGAAATTTTAACCTTTAAAACTTCCACTGGAAGTTAGATTAATAACCATTCACAAATCCTTTACTTTGCTAATGTGATTAATCATTAAGTGTAGTAGAAAAAATTGAAAGAAGTAAAATCGTACACATAATAACACCAGATTTATGTGGAAAACCCAATAAGGGAAAAAATAATCCAAAATAGGACTTACTATCCAATGAGGGCTCAATGCCACAAAACTATAAAGAAGATAGAAGAGGATTGTCACATAGAGAAAAACTATCTCAATTAAATAGAGATTTCCACCGTAATTCACTCACACTTGCAGACATGCTTGAATGATAGAGTACACCTTCAACTCACTACCTTTAGGAACTCAACAATTAAGTTTCACATTGATCTACTCAAAATAATATCACACACACTATTTTGCATTTTTATTTCATTTGTCTTTCCTCTATCTTGTCTTCCATCAACATCTCATCTTGTACTTATACCATCTTCAACCTTGAAACCCATCGAAGGTCAGCCACACACAATTTGCATTTACAAATTAAAATTAGGTAAACATCAAAACATTATACGTTACATACTTAATGAGGACCTAAATAAGTCCCAACATGCATTAACATGCTTCCATAAACTTCATGGGTAGTGTTTAACACAAGGTCGACCAAAACCAATGTAAAACACATAAAAAAATTAAGCACATGCATCCTTAAATCGATCTAATCTTTCCAGATAATAAATTTCACTTGAAAATGACCTCATCAACTTACTTTTAGAACTGCAAGACATAAAATCATAATTTAGAGAAATCTAGAGCACCTACATTCCTCCCGAACCTCAACCAGACACACCAAAATTCATAGTACACAATTGGTGAATATATATCGCATTGTACAATGATCCAGAAGCTCTAATTCTGGATACAAAAAATATCATGAATCATGAATAATATTTCAGGAGCTTGTAAGCATATAGGTAATACGACGCACATCTCAAAGGACATCCCAAAGTGTACACAGAATACCTGCACACCTTCTTTATTATAATTTTCTCAATATCCTTGACATATACAACTAATAAACAACTTCCATGACATCAATGACAACAATAACCAACTGGTAACTAGTTGACATTAAAATAAGAGTTGGAGTGGAATTGATTATCCCACAAGGTAAGTTGTACCTTTTTGCATACAAATTATAGTTTTAATGTGCCAAAAATATGGTAGAGTATGAAGCCCTCATTCATGGCCTATTTATTGCTATCCGAAAGAAAGTAAAAGTGCTTAAGGTGTTCGAAGATTTTGAGCTAGGTGTTAAGAAAGTTAGGAGATAGTGTGTATGCCATTATAGGTGTCTATCTAATTATAGGCACCACATGCGGGATTTAATTGAAGATTTTGATGTATTCAACATCACACACAATTCCCTATAGATTCAATTGGAAAGATGATGCTCTATGTATTGCTACTAGTACCTTAGAACCATTAGATACCTCTAACTTGAAAATATTTACTGTTGAATTGGTACAATTACCTTCATTTCCTGACAATGTTACCAATTTACAGGTATTCGAGGATGATCATCATATTTTAGAACTGATCACTAACTGGGGTATCTTTGAAGCATGGATAATCGAAGTAGATAGGATTGAATGAAAAGTCCAAGATGGTGATGCAATAAATTTGAAAGATATCACCATTCAAAAAGGGATGATTGAATTAGAATGAATATTCGATTTAGATCAAATAACTTGGCATAAGGATTTTCTCTAGATTGATGGAGGCACTTATAAGTCATACAATTTGAACAATGAATATGATCCAAAGAATGTGTTCATAGGAAAATTTTGCACTGAGGAAGAGCATAGAAATATTGCCCAATCTTTAAGGATTATTGGAGGGTCATAGCTTGGACTTATGAAGATTTAAAAACCTATGAAACGTCCATCATAACACACACCGTCCCACTAAAGCTAGATGCCAATCCATTTCATTATAAGGAAAGGCCAGTGAATGCATTGATCAAACCTTTAATATAGAAATATGTGTAGAAGCTTTTGTCAACAAGAATTATTTTTTCAATCAAACATTCTACTTGGGTTGAAAATATGGTGTCAGTCTAGAAGAAGAATGGAGACCTACATCTGTAAGTAGACTTCTGCACCCTCAACATAACTTCAAAGAAAGAAAATTATCCTTTCCCTTATTTGGATGAAAAATAACTTCACAACCAAGTGGGGGACATTGTCTTATAGAAATATGTTTGGTTTACTAAATATTGGAGCAATGTTCTAGAGAGCAATGGATTTTTCTTTCAAGGATCTAATTGGTAAATGCATTATAATATATATATTTGATCTCATTGTGTTCTCTAAGAACAAGGGAGATCATATTGATGGTCTTAGGAAAGGGTTACAAAAGTGAAAAACATATGGTATATCTTTGAATCCAAATAAATCCATATTTAGAGCAACCAAAGCTAAAATTTTGGTGCATATCATATCTAAGAATGGAATTTCTATTGATCCAGAATAGATAAGTGCTCTAATGGAACTACAACCACTGGGAAGCAAGAAGGAATTGAAATCATATTTTGGAAAAATTAACTTTGTTTAAAAGTTCATTACAGGATTTATTGAGATAGTGTGAACATTAAATGACATGTTAAAGAAGGACACAAAGATCGAGTGGACTACTGAAGAAAAGGCCACCTTTGAAAGTATCAAAGGAGAAATTGTTGAAACTCCAATGTTGATAAGTTTGGATTACAATAAATCATTTTTCATCTATTCTTTTGTTTTCAATCATACATGTGTTTATTTATTAACACAGAGGGGAGAAATAAAAGAAGAAAGACCAATGGATCTCATGAGTTCCCCTTTCAAAGGTGCTGAGTTAAGATACATGGACATGGAGAAACATGCATTTGCATTCCTTAGAGCTGTAAGAAAATTTTGGCATTATATCCTAATGAGTCAAGTCAAAGTGATCATTCTAGATGTTGCATTCAAAATGTTTCTTACATAGAGTGAGCTTGGAGAGAAGAGAGCTAAATGGGTTAACATTTTGCAAGAATTTGATGTTCAAATTATACTGATGAAACTAGTTACGGGACAATCACTGGTCAATTCCATTACCGAGGCAGGCCCGTAAATCACCAGTTAGCAATATACACTGGATGCATATGCACATGATGAATGCTATGTAGATATTTGGCATTACCTAGTTACTAATAATTATCTAGTCAATATACAAAGACAACAAAGGAGTTCTCTCAAAATTACATGATCAAAGGAGGGGTTCTCTTCAAGAGGAACCACAAAGGAATTTATTTGAGGTTTTTGAATAGGAAAGAAGTAGATGACATCCTAAAGAACTTCATGATAGGTTCATAACAACTCATAGAGCTCCATTGGCCACCACACATTTGATTTTAAGATTAGATTATTACTATCTAACAATTTTCAAGGATACATTCAAACACATAATACATTGCTACATTTTCCAAATCGATGTAGATAAGGGGAGGTTTAATGCCCAATCACTACAACCAATAATGGAAATGTGCCCCTTTGCACAATGGGGGTTGGACTTCATTAGGGTGATTAACCCAATATCATTGGTGGGACACAAGTATGTACTAACTATTATTTATTATTGTACCAAGTGGATCAAAAAACTCTATCGCAAGAAACACACAACTAAAGTAGTAACCAAGTTATTGGAGGGAAATATCATTACTAGGTTTGGAACACTATACAAACTGGTATGCAACAATAGAACTACCTTTTCCTCTTTAATTTTTTCCAATTGGGCATTTGAGTATGGTATAACATTAAATTTCTCATCTAATTATTATCCAAAGGGGAATTAGCTAGCAAAGTCAATAAACAAAAACTTGTTGGAAATAATTAGGAAATTAATCAAAAAAATCCTAGGGAATGACATTCCTTGTTGAAATTCTCCCTATGGGTTGATAGAACTAGAGCAAAATCCACATTAGGAAACTCTCCCTATAATCTAGTCTATGGAATAGATCCTATATTGCTTGTAAATTTAAAAATTCCCAATTGGAAATTTTCCCAGGAGTATGTAGGACTTGATGATCAAATAAAAGATCAATTATTGCAACTGATGCACTTAGAATAAAAATGAACAAGGGCAATAGATCACTTCTCCAAACATCAATTTATGGTAAAACACTAGTTTGATAAAAGGACAAAGATAAAGTCATTTAGAATATCTGATCTGGTCTTATGTTGAGATAAATCTCATGAATGAAAGGGTAATCATGTGAAGCTTGACAAGTTATGGATTGGGTCATACCAAATATCAAAATATTAGGAGATACTACATAAAGTCTAAAAATGCTAACTAGAGAAGATGTCCCATTTCCTATCAATGGGCGATTCTTGAAACATTACTTTCAAGCCTAGTCTAGGTCTGTTCTCCACACTATAAATATGTAAATAGTTTCTTGCTCTTGATTTTGGTTTTTGGTTTGTTTTCTTTTGTTGTTGGGGTTTGATAGTGTTTTGATACAACTAGATTATTTACAACCTTTAAGGGCTCTCTTAGTAATAGAACATGAATTCTTGAAATGTCGATAGTATTTGAAAAGGATGTAACAGTTTAATTATGGGTGATCATGGATTTTCTTGAAGTTTTCCTACTCTAATCAACATAGATTATTGGACTGTCATTGGGATAAAAATACTAAAAATAAAGAATCTTATGTAAATTCAAGGAATAGCAGTTGCTTGTGTCAAGCTAAAAATCTAAATGTGTCCTTTTCTACCATTGTAATTTCCAACCTAATAGAATTATTTAATGCCAACAAGTTTAGAAAAATATCTTAAAATAAATATCAAAAAATACAATACAAAAAAAGGAAATATCAAAAGAGAAATCAACTCTTTAGGTGACCCAAATATCTCTATTGAGTCTATGGATTCCCTGAGTGGCAGTTGAATGTTTGGAGGGAATTATAGAGATAACCTTGTCGGGGCTATGGAAATTTGATTGATAGCAAGGCAATATCCAAGGTTGGCTAAAAAAAAAATGCCAAACTATGTAGGTTGATGCAAGTAGTTGTTAGGATTTAGATTTTTTGTAATAAAATAAATCACTAGCACACACTTAAGCCCAATAAAATCCAATTTTTTTATTCTGATTAAATTGAAAGTGGTTCTAAAACAAGATCTCAACTACTTATAATTAGGAAGGTTCATAATATATTAGAATGGTGTTATAATTACCATAATTCATATTCTATTATTTCAATTGGTTTTATTGGTTGCAAGTTGTTATTTAGTCTCACAACACACCCCATTTTTCCCATCATAAAATGTAGACCCCATTTTTTCCTTTTTTCTTTTTCCTTGCTTTTGTTTGGTTTGGGAAGAAATGGTCAAATGAGCAACATTCTGATTAAATACTTGATTTTCATTTAAAAAAATGATATTCCTTTCAAAATGTTTTTGAATTTAGGTCTTGGGAGGTAATACACACTTTTTTGGAAATCTTTTAGCCATCACAAGAATTGGGTTTTTAGTTTTTCATTTATTGGGTTTTCTTAAGTAAAGTAAGAGTAAGTCTTGCAATCACAACAATCTACCCGATAAATAGTTTATCCTATATGAGTCTTTTCTCTACTCACGTGCATCAATATTAAAGTCTTTGAACTCAGAAGAAAGATTTTATCAAAAGTGAATGAATGAATGAAATATTTTAATGACGTCCACGAGACTAAACAGTCTAAGGGACCAAGACAAAACCAGTTCTAATCAGTCTTCATGCTCTTTTCCAAGTTGAGTATCCTACAATTAATTTTGACTAGAAGGTTAGCCGTCTGATTAATCTTATCTTCCCCAAAGAGCTGTTGCATATTATCAACTTTCAAACCATTTCCATGTTGAGTACGAATATCCTCTTAAGTGGTGCATTCCATGATGAAGTGCCATTCCATTTCCATAGTCCCCTTATTGCAGAAAATTCAAGTTCTTTCTTCCCAAGTTTCTTTGGGCATCTTCCACCTACCGGTCTCACACCTAAGGTGATGCAATCCCATCCTCAATTGTGCAACTAACAACCTTGCTTTCCCTTTAATAGCTGCACCTAAATAAGTTTTTTCACCATGATCCTTTTTTTGGGTTAAAATCTTTGATGTAGTAAGCTTTTTTATGCCCAATCTGATTTGCCCACATAGCAATTCTAAATTTTTCATTCACGTAGTTTTTTATTTCACTATTGGTGCTAGGACACTCTTGCAAATTGATGTCCCACTTGTTCATCCACTCATTATTTTGCTTCATCCAAATTTTTTTCCTATGATCTAGCACCTCCTTCATAACCATTTTAGGCCAACGGTGGTCATCCATGTTTCAACCTTTTTTAAATAGCTTATCAACCGAGTTAACGCCGATGCTTCCAAAGGAAAATTCCCTACTTCAGCTAAAAGAATTTCATATGGGACTGTGGTTTTAACTTTGAGACTTCTTGTTATTAGATGTTTCTGAATTCTTTCTAGCTACCTCCAACTGCACTTTGACATACTACTTCCCCACACTTCGCACCCATAAAGAACAATCGACACAACAAGCAAACCAAAAAGGGTTTTCTTGGTTTTCCAATCCCAAAGCTCGGCTTTTCTACACCTCTTCTGCAGAAGGTATGAGGCTTTCCAACCTCCTAGCATCCTTTTCGTATGACAGGTCTCTTAACTAAGATTATAATGAAAGTCTATCCCAAGATACTTGTATTCTTTCACAATTTCAAGTGGGCTACCTTCAAAAAGAAAGGTATTTTGTTTATCCTTTCTGTTCAATGAGAAAATCATGATTTTGGTCTTGGTGATATTCACTTGCATCCCAACCTCCTAACAAAAGAGTTCTAGAGCTTTCAAGTGTTCTCTTAACCCATGGGTTGTTTTAGAGATTAGGATAAGATCATCAACATATAATAGAAGTTTCACCACATATCCTGCCAACTGAATACCATCCCCATTTGTATTGCTTAACCAAGCTTCCAACTTATCAATGTATAGCCCAAAAAGTGGAAGTCAATAATTTTTTCTTCAAAGTGTGTTAACATCAGATTAAGTTTTTCTTAAAATCTATACCCAAGTACCTTTGTGAATAGTGAAAGTTTACTCGACACCTATAAATTCGATAGAGAAAAGACTTGATATTAAATTTAAACCAAGTTGTTGGGTGTTTCAAGTTTAAATACTAAGATGATGGGTTCTTCCAATTTTTAAGGAATTTTTTTTGAGGCATCAATACTTGAAGTGGGTAAAAATGCCATAGGTGTACCATGTCGGCATTAACATAGTATTTTCAAAATAAGTTGAAGCACAAAAATTGAGAGCAATCGCTATTGAAGCTTAAGTTGTCATGATTGTTCCTTTTTAGTGTAATTTATGCAAAATCATTAAAAGGCATTAAGAAAGGTGGTGAAAACATCGAGTTGTCATCACACAAGATGTATTGCTTTCTTCTACAAAATTCCATAACCCATGAAACATGACACTTGTAAAATCCATCGAGAATCAAGACACCATTTGAAGCGGCCAAGAAAAGTAAATTATTAAAATTCGAGAAGACATAACTGGCAACATTTAATTATTTCCTGACTCGAGGTTGCCATTAACGAAACCAAGTATTTCTCTTTTTATTAAGTTCTAAAAATTATTTTTGCATGCACATGGTACCCATGAAAACAAAAATTCATCTAGTTATTTCTAAGTAAGCTTGCGTGTATTTTGATTGAATTAATTCATATTTGGTGCACAAACGATAATGGGTTATAAAATTTCATAGAGTTGAATTGAAGAAATTGCATTCCTAGAGTTTACCCTAATTTTTATATAGATTATCTATATACTAATCATGCAAGAAATAATGGAAACCGTGGGAAATTCATAGAAAAGTCAACCCAAAGATGAGTTTTATTTTCCCACATCACAATAAATTCCCATATATGGGTTGATAACAAACATCCACTTGGGTAAGTTCAATGAAAATGAGTTTATAGAGAGGGTTTAACATCCTAATGCCAACCCATGCACCAAAAATATAGTTGCAAGTGGAATGCACCTAGTGGAAGGATTCCCACAAGCAATGGAAACCTCAAAGTTGGTTATGGAGTGCATAAATTGGTATGATATGGGAAAGAAGGTGGTCTTGAAGGAAGGAAGATTCTACATAGACCTAACCTAAGATGGTATTGTTCATACATTTGGAATCCCAATATTCAAAATAATCAATACATTGAAGATAGGGGAATCAACTAGGTCATTTTCCAATACTGAGGAACACAACAAGAAGGTTATGTTGTCAACCTGGTTTCAAGAAAGAACTAAGCCCATGTCTAGAATACCCAAAAACATAGTAAGATCAGATTTCATCTCTGATATTCAGGACATGATAACTTTGTTGAGTAGAATGACGGGAAATAATTATTCTAGTAAGTTTGAAACATGCATGTATGAGGTTATCAGATGCATGAAAGAGGTTCCTACCCAAATCAACTAGGCTATGTTTACTAGTGAGAAATTGAATGAAAACATGCAAACATTCTATATTTTAGGGTGATTTACCATGTCTTCATACATTGTTTACTCTTGCACAATAAGGGCCAACATTCAAGGGCTAAATAGACTAGAGGTTTTGGGAAGAAACCCAAGGGAGAGATTGGTCTACCAACATTTTTCATAGATAACTGAAAGTGAGTATCGTAATCACTACCCAAGGGTACATGATGTTTTTGTGATGAGATTGTTCTAGATAATGGAGGGATATAGGGCTAAGAGAATAATCCTCTATACACAAGAGGCCATTCACTTATAATAGAATAGAAGGATTCTTAAGTTACCCCTATATGTTACCCAAATATCCTATAGACAAAGTGGTATTGCTAGAATTTGCAAGGCGGGTGATGGATTCTCATGAAGAATACCTACAGGCTCATAAAAGGGGACCAATTAAATTTCCTAACATCTTAGAGAATTATGAGTGCAACTCAACCAAGAGCGCTAAATTGGAAAATAGTGAATCAAGGTCATTTGGGTTGGAAAATTTCATATTAAAAAATAAATAATTATGATCCAGCTAAAAGATTGGCTAAGCATATCAATAAGATTCATGCTCATATTTCTCATTTGGAGGATTTTTGGAGCTATTATAAAGATGAATGTGGGGCTAGGAAGCGGTCTTTTCAGAGGTTGGTACTAGCCCAAATGATGACCTTTGGGACACATTATGTTCTATTACAGATAGAAGTGGATAATGGTCATGTCGAGAACCTCACGTGTGAATCAAAGAATATTTATAATGAACCTATTCTAGACCCTAATTGGGAACAACTAGAGATGACAACAATAGAAGAAATCTCCAAGCCAATAATTGAGTCTAGTCAAATTTGGATAGATAGATATATCTAGATGCTAAAGGATAATGGAGTATCAATCACATATCCTCTTGGGAGAAAGAGGAAGAAAATTTTGATAAGTGACCTAGGATATGATGATTGTTTGGTGAAGAAAATAAGTATAGTAGAGGCCAAAGCCCTTAAATATGGCATAGAAAGGATTGTTGAAGTCTCAAGTGATGGGGTTTTAGTGGATTCTTAGATGAATGATATTAATAGGGAGGTCATTGTTATTCCTACTAATTTGATAAAAACACCAACAATGGAATATTCCTCTATTGCATTGCCCATAGTAGAGATCTTGACCCTAGGGGAAATTTCAATGAAACAACATGTGTACATTAAGACAAGTTCAACATCTCAAGAGGTATTTTCTATTTTTTCTTCTCCCCTATCTATAATTACTAGAATGATGAGACAAACCATAGGAGAAGTGCATTTGGTTCCAAAGGAATAACCTTTGATAACTATGGATTGTGCCTTAAAGGAGGCAAAAAAATGAAGTACCTTGGTACAACAATTACAAGGAAAGCAACCACCAGGAATGATTCCAATGGGCCAGCTATTTTTTGAGAAGGAGCTTGAAATAATGGTGTATTTGGGGGTTGTTGAGGATCTAAGAGTCATACCAAATTAACCCAATCAAAGTGGGGAGTAGAAAAATGAAGAAACAATAGTGGGAGAGAATGTGTAACCTTAAGATAAGAAGACTAGTGCCACATATACAAAGCCCATTTCCATAGAAGAAGAGATGCATGAAGATGCACCCAATACTGAGGTAGTTGAGGAATGACCTCAAAAAATGGAAATTGAAGTACAGAATATCATAGAGAAACCACCCGGTCAAGGAGAAGGTCTAGGCACAAGAAAAGTGTTGAGTCCACCAAAACCCCAAATGAAGAACAATTGGGTAATGAAAACCCTAATGTCTTAGAGAAGCATGAATCACTAGTTTAGGGAAGTCATGGTGAGAAAGAGAAGGTATAGTGTTGCAATAGTTTTTCCTTTGGTCTCCTTATGTTGTAAAACGTAGCACTTGGGTTTGTGACATGGCTTAACTGCCTCCTATGGATCTTGGATCTTGTATAAATTTGGCGGTTGTATTGGGCACTAATAAGTCAATCTTTGGGTGCAATGATAGCTTCCTGTGCAAAAATTGGTATCAAAGCCAAGGTCATAGGTTTGAACCTCTCGCTTGTGCTAGGGGGGATTGTTGCAATATTTTCACCCTTGGTCTCCTTGTGTTATGTACCACAATGCTTGGTTTCATGACATGGATTAACCACCACTTGTGGATCTTATTTAAATTTTTCTATTGTATCAAGCATTAATAGGTTGATCTTTTGGTGCAATGTTAGTTTCCCGTGCAACATGTATAATAGATGAAAAATAGAGAAAGGAGGATGAAATGAATCAATAATCCTCAACCTTGAGAAGTGATATGGAAAAATATTTTGAATTCACAAGCGATGACAGTCATATGCGAAAAGAAAGCGTTCATGGACAATAAGACCAGCAAGAATAGAGGCAAGAAGAAGCAAGGCCAAGTGAAGACATACCTGATTAGTTGGCTCAACAATTAGATCCACCATTGTAGATACAATTAGTGCCTCTAGATTATAAAAGTGTAAGGCAAGAGGTAGAAACCTCAAGTCCTAAGATGAGATCGAGGGTCAAGCATGCAGTTAGGTGAAGTATAGATGAGGAAAAGGTTGTCCAAATAGCCACTCCTATTGGGGAGAAATATAAGCATGAGGTAACAACCCAAGATTATAATTTTTTTATAATTAACCTGGGGCACTCTTCATGAGAGCAAGAGTTAGAGGATATGAGGATGAATTTGGAGGAAAATTCTACTTGAATAAGAAAGGATAAAAATAAAAGAGAATTAAGGGAGTACATTGCTCATTTGCAAAATTTCATTAGGTACATGTCTCAACCATGTTAGTCACTGACAGAGTTGTCACCCAATCTGGTGTTGATATCCAAGGAACAATTGGATGCAATTGAAGGATTGAAACATAAAATGAGTGTGTTTGATGATTGGATGGAAATTCTAAAGTGGAAAGGCAAGGGAAATATAAGAAAAGCTATTAGAAAATGCAAGGAATTATTTTGATGGCTTAGTAAGTCTAAGAGACTTTTAGCTGAATGCAAGAATTATGTGGAGAAGAATGACATAGAGGTGCAATGGGTGGATGTTATCCAAAATACAAAAACCTAGGTGTTTATAGAAGAAAAGGTGGTCATAGAACAAGATATTCCAAAGCTAAAGACATTGAACTTACAACTAAGTTGGGAAGGAGATACACCGCTACAATGTATAACAGGATTGGAGAAGATTGTTGTGAAAAGCAAGAAGATGGTGGACAAAGAATTGAGCATTGTAGAGATGTTAACACAAAAATTGTGTTATTTGAATAAAATAGGGCAGGATGATGTCAAGGTAAAAGTATTCAGGGACTGGTTGGAGAAGATAAATAATGACCCATTCAATCATTAAATCGTGAAGTCCTTGATGAGATGATCAGATACAAAAAACACATGGGAAAATATGAGATGGAAGTGTTTTAGAGGAATGAAGCTACAAATAAGGTGATATAAGAATATAAATGGAAAAAATAGAGTTGGAAGATGACACAAAATATCCCAAGGAAAGATATAAATCGAGTGTTGATGTATTTTGGGGAATACAGGCTCAAAAAAGGTGGAGATGAATCCATGAAATAAATGTATGAAGAGGAGTAGAAGATAACTGAGAAAAGGAAGACTCTAGTTTTTGGTGAACCAATGCAATGATTTTTTTTTCTGAAGTACATCAATGAATGTTTTTCTTGGACTCGACACTTGGTGGCGAGGTTAGGAATTTTGAAGTAAATTTTCAACAGGTTTTTCCCAAGTTTCGAAGATGGAAGTGGATCCAATTTGCATTTTCCTACAATTTCAAAGCATTCCAACAATGGAGATGGAATTCAAAGTTCCTTTGACTTATTTTTGGAATGGGTCAAATATCTTCCAATGTTAACTATCATTTTATGCCATGTGTTATGATATGATTGCCTTTTTTTTTAGTCACGTGACATTTTGAAACTCTTTTGAGGCCTTGTGTTCTATAAAAGTTCAAATCTTATTCATTTTGAAGGACCATAATTTGTTGAACTTGGTAGACTTAAGATTGGCATTTTACCAATTTTATTGCTATTTTCATGTTTTTGTTCAATTCTAGTAGTAAAAATTATATATTCCATAGAATTTCCTAATATCAAAGCCTTTTGAAAGCTATTTCCTAATCATAAATCTAACATAGCTTACTGTTTATTCCTAATGGAAAATCCAATGTGTTGTGCCAAATTTGGGTTCATATTGACACTATTCAGTGGTAAACAATTTTTTTTTTAAAACTTCTTGCATTATTCCATGTAGTTGTGAAGCAATCTAGTGAAGTAGAGTGGTTTCTACTTTGATTTAGTTTGTTTTGTTGGTGTATGCATGGATAATCGTTGGAAGATATTTAAATATTATGATCTTTTAATTCATTTAATTTTAATGTTAGTAATTTTATTGTAAATGGTTTGGATTCATGAAATTGTGTAGAGTAATACATGTTGAAAATGTTAGATTTTTATGTTACTCTATTTGGTACTACTGTAATTAAGCTTCAAAAAAATAGACCCCTCATGATTAACAATTTTTTTGTACAAAAAATCCTAAGTGAACCTAGTATGTCAAGACCTAACATTCCCGAGCCTTGGGATAGCTGAGATCATCTCTAACCAAAAAATATAAGCAATTCTTTCAAGAAAGATAGGTTCATTTGTTCATCTAAGCAAAGGTTTATTTTCATGTTGGTGTGTGTGTGCAACATCCACATCAATAGAATTGGTGCTAGAAGGAGGGGAATTTTAGGCTTAGTTCAAAATGGAGTACCAAAGAGTTACTAGGTCCTGGTCAAGTGATCCTCACATAGAACTTGTGGAACTTAACAACTAAGTAGCTGGTTGAAGACAAAGGTTAAAATTTGTAGGTGTAGCTCCTAGGAATAAAATACCTATCAAACCACCTCTATTAAGAGTAATATAATTCTTTAGGGTAGAATATCCCATCCAACTCAATGTATATCATGACCTTCCAAAAAATCCAAAGAAGCTATGTCTAAAATATTACCTCCATAAAGATGTTGAGGAGTGCCTAAACATATTCAAGCATACATGCTTTAGAGCCAAAATACAACATGAAGATGTTGCACGTAGGTTGTTCTCTTATAATTTGAGTGATGAAGTTCACCAATGGTACATCAACCTCCCTCATAATTCCATTTTATCATGGAAAGATATGGAAGACTCATTTTTCGGTAGGTTTAGGACACCTATGGATCTTGCCTTGCTATATCATTAGTTTGCACAAATTAATAAATTTGATGGAGAGCCTATGACAACCTTCAATGATAGCTTTTAAAAAGCATATTCTAGGTTGTAGATGCCATATTTCCTAGATATCATAGCTTCTCTTGTTTTTTACTATACTATAATATATCTTCTAACAACTATGTTTGTAAAAATAAAAGTAAATCTGCCCACAACCTTTACTGAAGCTTACACAAAATCAATGTGTAAGATGTGAGATGAAGCATGTAGAAAGAGGACAATATTTAGGTGTAGGAAACACCCTGAATAATTATTCCACACTAGGTATGAACAAAATTCCTCTGAATAATATCTCGATCCCTAATTCTTAACCTTTGGTGGCTTAGAATGGAACTTATTTGCAAAAAAAATCTTTCAACAAGGAAACAATCAATCGCTCATGCCACATCTTGGCTCTATGATCACTCAAATACATCCTCATGATAATTCCTTCCTCATGCAAACACATGATAGCCAACTTGCTAAAGAACATGATGATAAGGAGGAAATTAAGGAAATAGCTTATCAACTCAAAAGGTTGGCAATTAAAGTTACTCAATTAAGGAATCAAAATTCATATTCACAAAGTAACAATTCATATTCACAAAGTAACAACTAGAATCAACAAAATTGAATATTTAATGCTCCTAGGCCACCTAGACCCTAGAACACATGACCAAACAATGGAGGAATTTTGACACCCCTAAACAATGTGGCTGAAATTGCATTAAATAACTAGTGAAGAATTCATAAAACTAGTGCTCATGTAGAAGTGGATTTTCCATAGTTTAAAATTACATATAACATCTTTTTAGTTGTGACATACAACAATGATCAGTGTGTTACAACAATGATCAGTGTGACTCTCACCCACCACAAGGCAATGATTTAGTTCTGATAGGATATGTCTCTACCTTAGTTTTAGATAGCTACACATGTTCAGACACGTGATGCCTTTGATAGTAACACTTACTATTGTGAGGATAGCTTAGATATGATGCTATAAACTTATACTTTTCCTTATCAAGATAAAAATCTAGTTGAGGATGAAGCTTACGAGGTTCAATATTTTCAACAATATCAGAAAGGATATAGTTGCAACTTGAGAAGTAATACCACTGGTGGAAATAAGCCTAAGGACCATTAACTACGTTAGTGCCACCTAACAATTTCAATGCACCATTGGATGGTAAATCCAATAAAAACCCTAAACCACTGAGAGAAGCACCGAATACAATAATACTCTAAATCCACCTAAGTATGTTAGGACTAAAATAGTTGAGCAAAATAACTTGACAAAATATTTGGTTGAAGAGATAAAAAAAGTAAAGATTAATTTGTCATTATCTAAATTATTAAAAAACAAATGATTAAAAAGGATTTCTTAAGTATGCAAGAGGAACTCCTTAAATAAATCCTAACTAGGAAAGAAGTGAAAAATAAAGATGTTCCTTTAAAGGTGAAAGATAAAAGAACTGCATCTTTTGCAAATGCTCACATAGCCTTGTACAAAGGAAAGATAGAGTCACCACCACTTTCAATGTCATTGAGAATATTTGGAAAGAACCGAAAAAATTTATTTGTTGACTCAAGAAATTCTACAAAGGTGATGCAACTCTTTATACTCCAAACCTTAGGGTTAATGCCAGTAAGTTCTTCGAAAAAGGATACACAACTTGACAAGACTGTGGTAAACATGGTGGGTGAGTTCACTAATATCCATAGGCAATTGGAATCAAACTCTAGAGTTCAACACTTTATTGATATAGAAGTGGTAGAAATCCTTGACACATATGGAAAGTTGTTTGTTGAGAAAGGGTGTCTCAAACTTGTTGGCGTAGAAGGCATTGACTTTGGGTTCATCAGGCTAAAAATTGAATTTTGGCAAGATGAAGTTGCATGTCTCCTCGAAATCTTGATAAGCTCTTCATGGGTTGGCGTTAAGTTCTTTGTCAAGTTGATAGTCACATGTCGGTGGGATGGAATGATGAGTCTCCTTGACATCCCAATAGGTGATTGGATTATTGCTAGGTGTGGTTGAAGTTTGCATTGGCTCGAGGCTCAACATTGGAGAGACATTATAATGTCGAAGGGATCTATTTGGCAGTCCCTTCACCATTATGATGAATGATGGGTTGGCAATAAAGATCCATTGGGGAGACAGGATCATGTCAGTGGGACATTATAAGCAGTCCCTTTGTCATTCTGATGGAAGGCGACATCTCTTCATCAGAGGGAATGGTGGATTTTTTTGAGATGTTGATGATGGTCTCTTCACAATGTTGATAAGGTGGGACCAATCGATCATGACAATAACGACTATGATTTAATTGATCTGACAATGAATGCTAGCCTGTGGCACCTGTGGTGGGACCTTATCTATTCCTCGTGGGGGAGTGAGGAATGGTGGTGATCAAATAGGGTGTTGATCGAATGATGGACAAAGTACCTGGTGGGTGTTGTAGATGCAAGCTAGATGTGAATTAGAGAAACAAGGCATACGGTAATGACAGTTATGTCATTTGTGATTGTTTGTCTATTATGGAACTTGGAGTGATGATTTCGTGAAATTATTGAGATATACATACGAATGCCATAGTAATAGTAGTCAAATTACTGTATTGTAATAGTGTGAAGGGTTGGTTAGATTAAATGTAGTTGAATTACTAACGGATTCATTCTGTGAATTAACACCTGAAAGACTGTAGCTCTATACTTGTATGTAATTTATGTTTTACTGTAATATAAGAGATATTTGCTTTGATGTGTGGATTTTTCTTGAGGGTATTCCCATGTAAATCATGCGTTCAATATTTATTATCTATTCATGTTTCTCATATATGCATCTTAAATGAACTATAATTGTAAAGTTTTAAATTCTTTATTTGCTTCTCTCTCCTAAAGATTAGTATTACGAAGGAATTTTCCACACTTTTCTTTCCTTTTAGTTGGTATGAGAGCTTGGATAGCTTTGTTTTCCCTGTGGGTAAGATGGTCTTTTTTTGTTGATCTTGTTCAATGGGAGTTTTGCAGAGAAATCTAGTTGTAAACTTATTGCATATTTAAGATGGTGAGAACATTTAGAATAATAGAGATTGAGCAGTTCAATGGTGGCAATTTTGAGTTGTGGAAACTCAAAATGGAAGATTTTCTCATGGATCAAGAGTTATGGACTATAGTGTCCTCTAACAAACCATCAACAACCTCACAAGATAATTGGGATGCAATAGACTAGAAAGCCAAGGGTTTAATTAGAATGTGCTTGGCCAATTCAGTTCTATTAAACATCCATGAAGAGAAGACAATGATTTTTTTTTGGAAGAAGCTTGGTGATATTTATGAGAAGAAGTTATTTTTGAGGAAGAAGTTGTATTCTTGAAGATGGAGGAAGGAGCGTCTATAGCAGATTATTTGAATGCAATTAACATGATCATTGCCAAGTTGGGGTTTGTTGGTGTGAAGATAGATGATGAGGATCATTGCATGATCCTGTTGTGTTTGTTTCCTGACACATGGGATCACCTAGTAATGGCTATTAGGAGTAAAACAACCACTTTCAAGATGAAAGATGTGGTTTCTTTGCTACTGTTAGAGGAAATATGAAGGAAGTCTTTTGAGATGGCCAAGGAGGCCCTTGCTATTTGAGGTAGATCAAAGGAGAAAGGAAAGAAGAAAGACAAGAAGTCTGAATCCAAGTTAGAGCGGAGATCAAAGTATCCTAGTAAAAATTCCAAGGTGAAATGCTGAAACTGTGGGCAGATTGGACTCATCCAGAAATATTGTAAAGAGAGAAAAATAAGAAAACAAAAAAGAAATCTTTTGATAATGAATCTTCTCAAAGCAATGAAGATGCCTTCATAATAGCCTTGGTGACTCAGGAATCAAATGATGTTTTGCTAATTAACTCAAGTGTGTCCTTTCACATGACCTCTCATAGAAGTTGGTTTTCAAAGTATGAAAAGTATGTTGGTGGAAGGGTGTATCTAGGTGATTATTCTCACCTATAAATTATTGTTCTTGGAAGAGTTAGAATTCAATTTACTGATGGAATAATAAAGGGAATCAATGATGTAATGTATATATTAGGTCTGGATCAAAATTTCCTTAATGTAAGTAATCTTAATGATGTTGGTGTGCAAGTCTCTTTCTTGAATGGTGTTTGTAGAATGACTAGAGGCTCTATGAGGTTGTATAAGTAGGATGCATGTGTAGTATAGTGTAATAGTACTTTTGTAAAGTCAACTAAATCTGATCATGTATAGAAAGGAGGTTTGGTTCTTAAGGGTGCAAAATCTTAGGAGGTGAAGCTCCCAATAGAGAAAAAGTTGTGGCATCAAAGGCTTGGCCACATTGGTGAAAAAGGATTAAAATACTTGAAAAATAAAAGCTTGGTTGAAGGTTTTGATCATTGTAATCTTGAGTTCAATTTTTGTGAGCATTGCATATATGGAAAGCAATACAATATTTCATTTTATTCTAGTCCTCATAAATCTCCAGGAATTCTAGATTATATTCATGTTGATGTGTTTGGTTGAGTTAATTTTCCTTCATTATTGAAATATATGTATTTTTTTTCGTTCATAGATGATTATTAAGGAACTTTTTTTATTTTCTCTAAAGTAAAACTAAAGTTTTCAGTTGGTTTAAGGAATTTAAAACCTTAGTTGAAAATCATACTGGTAGAAAGATTAAGTGTTTGAGGATGGATAATGGTGGTGATTTTTATTCAACATATTTTGATAGGTTTTGCAAGGAACACATAATTAAAAGGCATAAAACAACTCCTTACACTCCACAACAAAATGAAGTTGCAGAAAGGATGAATAGAATGTTGATGGAAAGGGTGAGAAGTATGTTGAGTAGTGTTGGTTTGGAAAAAAATTATGAGCTGAGGCTATAGCTACAACATGTTATCTGATTAACAAATCTCTCACTTCGGTGCTCGTGGATAAGACACCTTTGGAAATCTGGTTTGGTAAGAAGCCCTGATTGAGACATATTAGAATTTTTGGTTGTGAGGCATATGTATATGTGCCTAGTGAAAAGGGATCTAAATTGGAGAAGAAGGTTGCAAAGTGTATCTTCATCGGTTATGGAATTGGTGTGAAAGTGTACAATATTTGGAACCCAGTTACAAAGAAGTAAAAAATGAGGTAGTTGAATTTCCTCTTACTCTAGATAAGGATGAACTATGAACTCCTAGTGGACCTGTTAATGAGGAGAGCTCAAGCAACTTTGAAAATTTTGATCAAGAAGAACCTCAGCCTCAACTTGTGAGGAGGTCTACACATGTCAAGTGACAACCTAAAAGGTTTGGTTATTCTATGTTGGATTCTAGTTGTGCCTATGCTTTTATTGCTAACACTGATGAGCCTAGGACTGCTAGAGAGGCTATGGGTATGTTGGATTTAGATTCCTGGTTGGAAGCCATGAATGGAGAAATGACTTCACTTAAGAAGAATGAAACATGGGATTTGGCACCTTTTCTTGAAGGATGAAAGCCTATTGAATGTAAATGGGTGTTCAAGAATAATATTTCTCTAGATGGAAGTGTTGAGAAGCATAAAGCAAGGTTGGTCACAAAATAATATTCCCAAGTGGATGGGATTGATTATGGAGAAATATTTTCTCCTATAGCTAAGATGACATCTACTAGATTTTTGTTGTCACTTGCAGTTGCATATGACTTCGAAATCAAGCAGATGAATGTGAAGACAACATTTCTTCACGGTGGTTTGAAGGAAGAGATTTACATGTTCCAACCAAAGCACTTCATTGAAAAAGGTAAGGAAAAATTGGTTTGCAAATTAAATAAATCTCTATATGGTTTGAAAAATTCACCTAAAATGTGGTACCAGAAGTTTGATACCTATAGGCTATCTTTGGGATTTGTGAGATCAAATTTTGACCATTGTATTTATTTTAAGACTTAAAATTTGTTGTCTTCTTATTATTTCCCTATATGTGGATGACATGTTATTCATTGGGAATAGTAAGGGAATGATTTCTCAATTGAAGTCTCAATTGTCAACAAAGTTTGAAATGCAAGATCTAGGTTCGGCTAGGTATATTTTGGGGATGGAAATCAGAAGGGATAGGGGAAATAGAAAAAATTATCTTAGACAAATAAAGTATATAATTTTTTTCCTAGAGAGGTTTAATATAGTGGATTGCAATCAGTTAGTTGTTCCAGTCTTGCAAGGAATGAAATTTTTTGTTGAAGATTGTCCAAAATCTGCTACTAAGATGGAGGACATGACTGGGGTAACTTATGAAAGTTTAGTTGCTAGTTTAATGTATGCAGTGGCTTTACTAGGCTAGACATTTCCCAAGAAATGGGAGTGCTTAGTTAGTTTATGGATAAACTAGGAAGGCTACATTGGGATTCTATGAAAAGAGTTTTTAGGTATTTGAAGGGTACTTTTGAGTATGCCTTGTGTTATCGTGGTTACTCTACTAGATCTCAGAGCTCAATTAACATTCATCGATATGTGGATTTTGATTGGGTAGGGGACATTGATAGAAAAAAATCCACGATTGGATATGTATTCATGTTGTTTGGTGGTGTAGTTAGCTGGATGAGCAAGCAGTAGGCTATAGTCACTTTATCCACTACTGAGGAAAAGTACATGGCAATAAGTCATGCCTACAAGGAAGCCATTTGACTTAGAAGAATATGTTCTGATGTTGGTTTTGATACAAGGAATTTTTTTATTTCTTGTGGCAGTCATAGTGCTATTTGTTTGGTGAAAAATCACACCTTCCATACCAGCACAAAATATATTGATGTGTAGTACCACTTTGTTTTTTATATAGTAGAGGATGGAAATGATAGTTTGGAAAAAAATGATACTCTAGCGAATGTTGTTGATGCATTGATGAAGCCTATAAGCACAAATAAGTTCAAATAGAACACCAATTCAATGGCCTTAGGGCCTAGAATATTTAGTGACTTCAAGCATTGGAAGGAGCTAATAAGTTCTTCATCAAGTGGGAGAATGTTGAGAAAGGGTGTCTCAAACTTGTTGGCATATAAGGCATTAGCTTTGGGTTAATCGAGATGACAATTAAGTTTCAGCGAGATGAATTTTCTAGTCTCCTCGACATCCCGATAAGCTATTCATGGGTTGGGATTAAGTGCTTCATCGGGTTGACACACATTTCGGTGGGATGGAATGACGATTCTCCTCAACATCTCAATAGTTTCTTGGCTTATTGCTAGGTGTGGTTGAAGTTTGTATCGATTAGAGGCTCGACATCAGAGAGACATTATAATGTCAGATGGAGCTATTTGGCAGTCCCTTCGATATTCTAATGAATGGCAGGATGGAAGTAAAGATCCATCAAGGAGACAAGCTCATATTGATGGGAAATTATAAGCAGTCCCTTCGAAATTCTGATGCAAGGTGAAATCTCTTCATTGAAGGGAATGGTGGATTTTTTCAAGAAATTAATGATGGTCTCTTCGAAATGTCGATAAGTTGAGACCAATCAAAGGTGATGGTAATGACTATGATTTAGTTGATCTGACTGTGCCTGCTAGCCTATGGCACTTTTGGTGGGACCTTATCTATTCCTCGCGGGGGAATGGGGAATAGTGGTGATCAAACAGGGTGTTGATCAGATGATGGATAAAGTACCTAGTGGGTCCTGCAGATGCAAGTTGGATGTATATCAAATTAACAATGAGATATCAGAGAGATAAGGTTTCATGTCTCTTTGATGTTGTGATGTGACTTTGACGGGGTAGAAGGTAATGACGGTTATGTCGTTTGTGACTATTTGTATATTATGGAAGTTGGAGCAATGGTTTCTTGAAACAACTGAGATGTATGTAGAAATGCCATAGTGCATTGTAATAGTGTGAAGGGTTGATCAAAGTAAATGTACTTGAATTTCTATCGGATTTGTTTTGTGAAATAACACTTGAAAGAGCATAGCTCTGTACTTGTATGTAATTTACATTTTATTCTAATACAAGAGATCTTTGCTTTGGTGTGTGGGTTTTTTCTTGAGAGGGTTTTCCCATGTAAATCCTCTATTCAATATTTATTGTTTATTTATGTTTCTCATATGTGCATCTTAAATGAACTGTAATTGTAAAGTTTTAAGTGCTTTATTTGCTTCTCTCTCCCGAAGATTAGTATTAGGAAGGCATTTTTGAAACTCTACTTTCCTTTCATTGTTAAGTAGAGATTGGTCAAGGACCTTAAATGGATACATGGCTGCTAACTTTTCTCACATGTGGTTATCCTAGAAATGAATCCCAAACCATATTAGGATAGAAAAGGATCCATGCATGAAACACATGATCACTTAATACATCCAGAGTAATGAGGTTCTATATACTGATATTGAGCTAGGTGTGTACAATATTAGGTTTAGAGAGATAAAAATAGATGAAGTCTTCATATGTAATTTAAATTTTTTGGATAAATTAGCTCCAAGAATTCATGTGTTGACTAGGTTTGATTATGATTCTTCCAAAGGAGAATAAAGTTTCCTAGAAAAGTTCTAGGAACTTATGATAAAAGAAGTTCATAAAGATTGGATCCATAACCTCCCTTTGATGGATTCATTGCTACAAGAGTGATGCAGATTACATAATTCTCCACATTCAAAAATTAATTGTGCAATGTGTCTTGAAGTTGTAAATAGAGTATAATATAAATGTCACTAGAAAAGCATTACCACTGGTGAGTCAAAATCAGCAGTCTTGAATAACAAAGCTATTGGGACAATAGTTGAGAGGCAAAACATTAAAGAAGAAGTAAGTTCCTCAACATCAAGAAATATTAAGCCTAGAAATATGGATGAGCAAGCATGGATCCTCATATTTTATGGATCTAAGTTTAAAAAAGGAATAGGAGTTGGAAAATAATTGATTAGCCCATAGGTTAAGTCATACCTTGATGCATAAAAATTACAATTTCAATGTACCAAAAACATTACAAAGTACGGAGCCCTCATTTGTGGCCTACTACTTGATATAAAAAATAATGTCAAAGTGCTTAAGGTGTTTAGATATTCCAAGATGATTGTTAAGCAAGTTAGGAAACATGTATGCCACTATAGGCATCTATTTAATTATGGGCACTGGATGTGGGATTTAATTAAGGATTTTGATGCATAAACATTACACACATTCCACACAGCTTCAATTAGAAAGTTGACACTCTAGCTACTATTTGTGCTAGTACCTTAGAACCATTAGATACCTCTGACTTGAAAATATTTACTACTGAATTGGTATAATTACCTTTAGGTTCTAACAATGCTACCAATGCATAGTTATTCGAGGATGATCATCATATTTTGTAATTTATTGCTAACTCAAGTATCTTTGAAGCGTAGATAATTGAATAAGAAGATAGGTCTGAATGCAAAGTCCAAGATGATGATGCAATTAATTTGAAAGATAACACCATCCCAAAAGAGATGATTGAATTAAAATTATTATTTGACTTAGATCAAATAAATTGGCATAAATAATCTCCCTAGACTGATCGAGGCACTTATGAGTCGTACAATTTGAACAATGAAGATGATCCAAATAATGTGTTCATAGGAAAGGTGTGCACTGAGGAAGAGCACATAAATATTTACCAAGATCTTAATGATTATTGGAGGGTGATAGATAGGACTTATGAAGATTTGAAAACCTATGAAACTTCCATAATAACACAAACCATTTTGTTAAAGACATATGCAAAGCCATTTCAACATCTAAGAAAAGGACATTGAATGCATTGATAAAAAAATTAATCTAGAAAGAGGTGTAGAAGATTTTACTAGCCAAAATTATTTTCCAATCAAAGATTCTAGTTGGGTTGCAAATCTGGTACCGATATGGAAGAAGAATGGAAACCTTCATCTATATGTAGAATTCCACAACCTCAACAGAGCTTCTAAGAAATAAAATTAGCAGGTCTACCTTCTTTGGATAAATTTTTATAGATCATGAATGGATCAAATATGATGTCTTTCTTGGATGGTATTTTAGGCTACAACCAAGTGATGGTTGAGAAAGAATATGGGATGAAAATTTTCATCACCACCAGGTCAGGGATATTTTCTTACTGACAAATGTTGTTTGGTTTAATAAATGTTGGAGCAACATTATAGAGAGAAATGGATTTTTATTTCAAGGATATAATTGGTAAATGCATTATAATATATGGATGATATCACTTTGTTCTCTAAGAACAAGGGAGATCATATAGATGATCTCAAGAAAGTGCTACAAAAGTGAAAAACATATAACTTATCTCTGAATCCAAAGAAATGTATATTCAGAGTAACTGAAGGTAAAATTCTAGGGAATATCATATCCAATAATGGAATTTCTATTGATCTGGACCAAATAAGTACTATGATGAAACTACATCCACTTGGAAGGAAGAAGGAATTAAAATCCTATTTTGGAAAAATTAACTTTGTTCAAAATTTCATTACAAGATTTTTTGAGATAGTGTGACCATTAAATTACATGTTAAAAGACACAAAGATCAAGTATAATAGTGAAGAAAAGGCTACCTTTGAAAGTACCAAAGAAGCAATTACTAAAGCTCCATTGTTGATAAGTTTGGATTACACTAAATCGTTTCTCATCTATTCCTTTGCTTCCAATCATACATGCTCTTTTGTATTATCATAGAGGGGACAAATAAAAGAAGAAATACCAATAACATTCATGAGTGGACCTTTAAATTCATCAAAGTGTTAAGAAAATTTAGGCATCATATCCTAAGGAGTCAAGTGAAAGAAATCATTCCACATAGTGTAGTCAAAATGCTTCTTACACAAAGTGATCTTGGAGAGAAGAGAGCTAAATGGGTTACCATTTTACTATAATTTGATGTTGATAGTAACTAGTGAAACTAATTTATGGACAAGAATTTCTCAAGTCCATTATCGAGATAGACCCACAAATCACTAGTCAACAATATGTTGGGTGAAAATTATCCAATCCCTTTATAGATTAAAAAAATTGAATTTCAGTCAGTTATGTGAGATTAAATCTCTCCTCTGAGAAAGGGGAGGCACCCTTCTTACTACTTACGAAACTGAAAAGTAAACTATTATAGTATATATAGTATACTAATCATATGGGGGTGTGTCACATTCATGATTCTCTTTTTTTTCAGCGAATATGTTTACCGTGTTCCATGATTTTATATTTTTGGATGCAATACAACTCTAAATAAAATCTAAGTAGTAATCCCAATACTCTTTGGAATAGGATGTTATTTAGTTGCAATCCTAAACATATTTAATGTATCTCCCATGTCCTTGGAAAGTGTTCTCCAACACTAGGATTAGAAAGATATTAAATTCGAATGAAATGAACATGTAAATTGGCATTTGTAATTATTCCTAAATAATAGGAACATGTGAGGTTGTCCAATATGAGTTACTAAATAATAGGAGCACATGGGGTACCCACATGGAAGGTGGAACCCACCTTGTTTCAATTAACTATTTGGAGGATTGATAACACTTCAATAATGTATGTCTAGGTTCCTACAAAATAGGGATTGATATTTATAAGAGTGGAGTGGAACTATCAATTCAGTATCAGTTCAGTATTAGTTCGGTTTAGTTTAGTTTAGTTTAGTTTAGTTCATTTCAGTTCAGTTATGGTTTAGTTATCGTCAGTTGCATGTAGTTATTTTGAGTTGTCTACTAGTTGACTTGACTAATGACTTTAGTTGCATGATAGATAATAGGTGGATACTTTCAATTAAGTGGTGATGATCAATCATGCATATAGTTTGTATGAATTGATGGAGAGATATATTTCAGTTAACAAAGATTGACTTGGACCCACCTTGGGTGCCCAAGTTGGCATCTTTCAGTTAACAAATTTTGCATGAGAAGATATTTACAAGGCTCTATTAAGTGGGGGCAATTATTGGGTGCCAACTTTGAGGTGGAGTTTATAAGATATCTTTGAGATCAAAGTTTAGTTAAGTGTTTAGTTTGGGGTGCCTAAATTGAGGAGACTTTGGTTTTGACTTCATGTTATAGTGTGGAACTCTACTTGCCAAATCTAGGTGTATGTTTTTGAGAGGAGATTTATTCTCCTGTAATTGTCAACTCTTAGGAGTTTACAATGCTCATTATTTTCTATATATTTGAGCAAGTGCATAAGAGTTTCATGAGAGTTTATTGTAGCTTGTGAAGAAGCATTGTTGCAGAAAAAGGAAGCATATCAATCAAAGATTGATATAGTGTAATTTTAATCTTATTCTAAGGTTAAATAATACAAGAAATATTGGTTTTGGTGGAGTTTTTCCTGAAAGCATTTCTCCACGTATATGTTGTGTCACTTCTATCTTCTATCTACATTATTCTACAATCTTCTATCTATTTCTACAAAAGATAAAATTGATTTAAACAGAATAATCATATACAAAGAATTGATCTAAACAGATTTGTCATACACAAATAATTGATCTAAACAGATTAATCATACACAAATAATTGTGACAAAGAATACTTATTTAGATCTACAATCACGTAGTTTTACAAGTTTTAAGCTAAAAAATTACCTTCATTTTCAACAAATACTTCTAACTTGTCAAAGCATAGTCTAGGAGTACTAGTATGATAAAATACATAACCAAAAGGCTCATGGAGGCACAAAGTCATTCTATAGTCTTCAATGATGGATTCAAAAATAAAGTAACCAACAATGCAAATGAAGCACAAATTCTTAAATATACCTTACAAATAGATCCACGAGCAAAATGAACAACTTCAAGTACAAATCCTTAAAGATAATTCACCAATAGTATCGGTAATTATATGATTACAAGTAAAAGGTACAACATAAAGTATACACAAACTATCTTGAAAGCCTTTCAATCTCAATTTATAAAACACCACCAATCCAATCCAATAATAAGATAACTTATAAGAATGACATAAGAAAATTCACATATGTTGAAATTGACCCAACTCAAATTTTGGTATGCAACTTATCCTTCTTTATTGATTTGAAAATGATTTCACAATTAGAACTTAAAGTTTCAAAATTGCTTCAAAATTGGGCATCACTTTGTTGCATAAGACAAAAGGTAAATAATATAATAGAATCCTCTCATATTTATAGGTCAAACAGGAGAGCTAATTTAGGAAAAAACCCAACTAACTATTGACTTATTCAAAGATGTCATCCATGAATGTAGGAGAACATCTCTATTTTTACATGTAATTACATTTTGCAAAATGTCATGACCTATTTATATAAAGCATAGAAAAGAATAAAAATCTATTTATCTTTGGAAATGTAAGAAGAATTTATGGTTCCTTTCTCTTGGCTTGGAAGTCTTCATATTTCTACATAATCTTCTGCATTGTTGCTTCACCTAGTTCAGAAATATAATCAATGATTATGTGAACCTTTGTGATAGAATTCTTTGCAGAAAAAAAAAATCTTCTTACACTTTCCAGATGAGTCTTGGGATTATCTAAGGTTAGTTGTATGTCTACAAAAGAATCCAAGGAATTCTATGAGAATGCTTCATCTTCCAATTTTTTTTGGATAGATTCCTTGTAAACTTGGACAATCTCACTTGTCAGGAGAAAGGTATTATCCTCACCAAGAAGCCTCCCATCTAGCTCTTCAATTCTATTCATCAGGATAACTCGATGTTCTTCAAAATCTTCTAGTACTTGTTGAGTATCCTTGATGAGATTCTTGATGAAAAGTATGTGGTTCTTAATAGAATCCTTAAAATCCACATACTTTTATTTGTTTGGAATGACCCTAGTTTATACTAACTTAATCATCTTTACCTCCTTTAATTGCAACCATGATTCAATATTTTCCTCCATTTTCTTTTGCTCAAAAGAAAGTGTATAAACTGCCTTATCTAGATCTAGCTTCATCTTGGATATTTGAGAAAACTTCTCTAATGCATCTGTTATATACTTCAAGCCATGTTTAATTATTCTATCAGTAAACTCATAAATGATCTTCCCTTTAGAATAATACTTTTCCACCTTTTGAACAACTAGTTCTTCAATATTGATCATGGCCATTGGTTGCATGCTCTCTTATCTTCCTCTGATTTTCCTTTACACAATACATATTTTTTTCTCTCCTTATACATGCCCCTAGATTTCTCCATCTTGTCAATCCTATCTGCCAATGCATTAAGAGACACTTGGGCATATTCTTTGGTGCTTGCATCAGTGACCTTCCCAAGATCAATCATTTTCATGATGTAATATTCCCCCTGATAATTCTAATATATTTGTACATTCATTCTTGGAAACTATATGAGATAGGTAAGCTTTTCACCTTGCTTAGAAGAGTGATCATGTCTGAAACATCTTCTTTCAAGTCACTTTTTGGAAGACCTTTCGGCCATCTAGAAATGATGGGCCTCAAAGTCTTCAACCATTATGTGTTGATAAGTTTCTTGTCTTTGTTTTGATCTTTGTGGTAAACCTCTTGAACTTGTTGAATGGAAATATTTGTATACTTTTCCATGGTTGGGACCGTGAAAACTATATCAAAGAATTTTAGATCCAATCTCATCATAATTTTCCTAGAAGAGTCTCTAACACTCCTATCAACCATGATATAGTGTGAAGAAACTTGTAGGACAAATTTTGGGTAGTGAACAACTATTGGAAATGAAGCCACTCGATGAAGATTGATTTGGACAATTGCTTGGAAGTCCCCTTCCAATTGCTTATTTTTTGTTCTCTTTACAAAGTCCTTCATGGAAAGCTAACCAATTTCAGTGTCCTTGATCTCATTGATCTTGTAGGTTACCACTGTGGATGGGTAGACACCTTGGTACTTATATTTCATTTTTTTCTTGGAAGATGAAGGGGATAACTCTGTTGTCATTAAGAGCACAATAGATCACTAAAAACAACCTTTGAAGAACACCTGATAGGATTTGAAGGTAACTACAAGGAAACATGGATTTACTCAATGTTAAGAGCATACGCATTATGGGAGCAATTGAGATGCATGAAACTAAGCACGCACTTTAGAGTGAGCATGCTTGAGATATGGAGCATGAAAAATGGAGAAAATATGGAAAGAATGGGATTAAGAAAGCGTTTGTGGAGGATTTTGAGTGTTAAAAAAAAAAAAAATTATGCAAGGGCACTAAAAATCAACACCCTTACACTTGGAAGAACCTACATTTTGTGCATAGGCACTAGAAAATAGCGCTATGACATGTTTTGGGAAGGCTTGGAAGATTCAATGTATGAGCACTATTTCTCAACACCTTGACAGCTTCTAGGAAGCTAACTTCATGCACTAGTAGTGAAAAACTGTGCTTTTTCATCTCCTTTGAAACTTAATAGTTGACATGTAAAGGTGGTGAAAATCACCATTGTTGCATGAGAGGAAAATGTCTCAAGTTTTGGGACTGATGATTTTCATCCCTCCTGCATCTACGAGTTGAAATATCACCATACATGTCAAGGCGGTGAAAATCACCGCCTCAAAATCCATTTGGCGAAAACCCTCTTATATATGTAAAAGCAGTGAAATACCTCGCTAGGACATGTATACGAAGTTTGGGAAGAATTCAAGTCATAAAATATCTGTGCCAATACACCAAGGGGAAATATGAATGTGTTAGCGGTAATTATTATTGCGCATTCATCAATTGGAAATGAGGAAATACATAGGCTATAGCAACGGAAAATGATGCCAATGCATAAGGAGATAAATCTAAAGAAAATACCTAAACATTGATACCCTAAAAATAAAGCAAGGGAAAACAGAGATTCAAAAAAGAAAATAAATGAAGGAAAGAAAAACTAGATCCAAAAAGAAAATACAAAGAAAGCAATAGTAAGGAATATCACAAACATTATCAAAACCTACAAGATAAGGAATGAAAAGAAACAAAGAGCATACCTATGAAATAGAAGAAAACATGAAAAAACCCTAGATGGAAGAGTCCACACAAATTATGCCAATGCAAGATCGAAGTAGGTCGCAAATGCAGAAGTCATGAGGAAAAAGGGGGTAAACAAATCAAACAAATATAAAATGTTCCAAAAACGGCTTAAAATAGGCATTTAAAAGATTTTAAAAATGAGTCATTAATGAACTATAAGTCTATTAATGCTCGCATGTGCAAAGGTGAGAACATGTAGGGTTAGTGATTTTCACGACCCTTTTCAAAATTGACAACACATAAAAATGCATAGGTAGTGAAAAGCACTACTCTAGCATGCTAAAGACTACCAACCTCACATGCAGAAGCACTAAAAAATAGCACTCAAACATGTAGGGTGAGGGAATAAGAGTAGGGGCACTAGAAAAAAATGCTCCAACACTCAAAGAATTTTCTTAAAATCTGCTCATGTAAGGGCATTGAAAAACAATGCCCTTGCATGGGCAAAAAAAATTCTAAATCTTAAAGACTAAAAATTGAGAAAATATTCGTTTGAAGGTTTTCAAAAAATGACAAAAGACAAGCACTCGAAGGGATGATTCGAGGCTTAGGACCACACATAAAGGACAATTGAAATTTACCTCGTTTTGTGTGCTTAGAGTGCACAAGCCTATGAAATGAACCAATTTTGTAGGGGGTTATCCCATGAATCAAGCACAACTGGATTCAAGGAGAATAGCTAGATCTAGCTGCAGAGCTTTGGTTGGTCATTCTTTGAAATGAATGAAGGGAGAAGAAATATAGACTCCAAGTGCATTTATCCATCCATTGGGTGTAGAGTCAAGCAAAAAAAATAAAAAGACTCGAAACTAAAAAGATGCAAAAACTATACAAACATTTGCATTGAACGCCTATCAACTCATTGAGTAAAGTCTTTCAAATTTTTCTCACTGTGTGGAAGATCAAATGGTGTTCCATCTTCATATTCCAAAATAAAACTATTTTTACCATTGAGTTGATGAATCTTGAATGGTCCTGTCCATAGTGAATCAAACTTCCCATGAATACCTTTTGGCTCTCTTCTCTTGTCCCACAATAGAACAAGATAACCAACCTGAAATTCACAAGACTTTGTCTTCTTATCAAAAAAAAATTTCACCTGCTCTGTAATATGGTTCACCACTTGAAATCATTTCTCCTCCAAGTTGGAGACATACATTATTTTCTTATCAATTGAACTTTCAAAAATCTCATCCTCAATGGCCTTAGCCAACTTGAGAGCAAGTAGTTCCAATGTAATGGGGATTTCAATATTTAATCCATACAAGAGTTTCTCCCTTGGTACATGCCTATTGCTCGCTTTGGAGTGATCCTATCTATCCACAAAGCATCATACAATGCTTTGTGCCACTAATGATGATTCTCATCCACAAGCTTGTAGATAATAGTCACCAAGTTTTTGTTATTGTATTTAGCCTAGTCATTACCTTGTGGGTAATAGTCAAATGAATGTGACAATGTAATACCATTCTCAAAAGAAAAATTATGTGATCTTGCTTGATGATAATGCACAAGCATTGTCAACAACAATTTTTTTCAGCACATTGAACCTAGATATGATGTTTTCCTTCAAGAAATTACACACTACCTCTAAAGTAGTATGCTTAACTAGTATTGCATCCACCCATTTGGTAAAGTAATCATTTGTAGTGAGGACATAGGTGTGTCCCAAACTTGAATTTGGATTCATTGCGCCAATGAAATCAATACCCCACTGTTGAAAGTGATCTTCAATGATGACTTGTTTCAAGGGTAGAGCTACCAACTTTATTTTACCCACGAACTGTTGGCATAGTTTACACTTACACACCCATGAGTATGCATCCTGAAAAAGTGTAGACCAATAATACTTCATCCTCAGGATTTTTTGATTTTTTACTAGCACTAAAAAATTTCCCCCACATGCTAAGTCATGAAAATATTTCAACAATTTTTCTTGTTGTTCTTTATCAACACAACATAAGAAAGTACCATCCAAACCTCACTTATATAAACCATTGTCCCATAAGACATATTTTTCTGATTTAAGATTGACGTTTCTTTCCTCCTTAGGAGTCAAATGGTCCAAACATTATCCACACATGATGAAATGAGAAATGTTCAAATACCATTCATTAGTAGTATTGACAAACAACACCATTGCAAACTCATTCAGACTTACCTTTTCAGATTCTAAAACTTCTTCATCAAGATTATTATTAGCAATGAGTTAAAATAAACCTCGTCCATGCACCAGCTTGGTGGGCTTGATGTCCATGTCATATTCCTATATTTTGGAAATCCAATTTCCCCTTTTCATACCAAAATCCTATTGTGTCAAGATAGACATTTCAGTTGAATCTAGAACCAAGGCTTTGACATGGATGTTAAGAATGTAAAATCTAAAATGCTTCACTACCTTAATGACAGTGAAAGAATATTTCTCCATTCGGGAATACTTTAGTTCATGATTCTTCAAGGGATAACTCATGAACACAATTGGGGATTCAAACCCCTCACTATTTTCCCGCACCAAGATTGTTGAGAGTGTATGCTTAGAAGAATAAATGTACATGATAAAATATTTTGTGTAGTTTGGACAAACTAATACCAGTGCATGGGAAATAGCCTCTTTGATATCATCAAACACAACTTTTCCTTCTATAGTCCAATGAAAAGTGGTAGTTCCTTTCATCATTTTAACAATATGATGAGTATCCTCTGCAAAATATGGTACAAATCTTCACAAAAAGTTCACCTTCCCAAAGAAAGAATGAAAAAATTTCTTACTCGATGGAAAAGTAAGAGATTGAATAATTTTTACCCTTTCAAGATCAATCTTGTTACCCTCCTTGGACTCAATGTGACCAAGAATTTTTCCCTTTGTAACCCCAAAAATTGAATTTTTTCGATTTAAGGAAATTCCATGTTGTTGACATCTTTCCAAGATTTGCCTCAAATGGTAGAAGTTATCAAGATGTTTCTTGAAAAATATTGTAAGATCATCAAGGTAAACTACAATGAACTTACCTAGTACATCACAAAAAGCCAAATCCATGGCACACTGGAACGTGGCACCAACATTGATAAGACCAAAACGCATTCTGCAATATGTAAAAGTACCCCATGGCATTGTAAAGGTCATCCTGTGTCGATCATCCAGACTAACCTCTATCTGGTTGTAATAGGAGAAACCATATAACATAGAAATCATCTTAGATATGTTCATTGTTTGTAGAACTTGATCCATTACTAGAAGAGGATATTTTTCGTTCAGTGATAGTTGATTCAAATTTCAAAAATCTACACAAATGTGGATCTCACCATTCTTTTTGTGAATAGGAACAATATTAGCTATCCATGTTGAATGATGAATATAGAATATAATTCATGCATTCAACATCTTCTGAATCTCTGTAAAGATAGTTTTAGAAATCTTTGGATTATATTGCCTTTGCTTCTACTTGTAAGGCAACACTCTAGCTTTGAGTGGAATTTCATGTTGCACCTCCTTTGGATGAAAAGACTTGAAATCTTCATATGAATATGCTAAGATATCCATGTATTCCTATAGTAATTTAACAAATTGTTTCTTTTCTTCAGGTGTGCAACACTTTTTGATATTTACCATCTTAGGATCTGCTCCAATTCCTAAATTTATTTGTTCAATCTCATTTGATGAGTCAGAATTTGAGAGTTGCTTCTTGACATAATGACCATGTTTGTCAAAAATTATCTCAAGGGATACCATCCCCTTAGGAACTTTATTTCCTTTGAGTTGTAGAAATTATTCACCTATAACTAGATCAAATTTAGGTATAGATTCTTGGGGTGGAGAATCACTTTAAAGTACAAATCATCAATTTTTTTCACCTTTTCTCAAAAGGAAACAATTTGATGATCATCACTAAAAATATTCCAGTCATCTGAGTTATCAAGAACACTTGGGTAGAAGACTAATTCAATAGTATAGGTAGATCCATGAAAATCCTTGTGTGGTATTAGTAGCATGGCTGAAATTTCCAAGGAATCAACTTTTTCATTGTATTCTCTTGAAACAACAAAAATATTGAAAGCATCAAAATCCTCAATATAATCCCAAACACAATTGTGGTAATGCCTTAATTTGTCATCCTTTATTTGATACAAATTCCTTATCTGATAGACTACTAACTCAACATCACCTTGGGTATGAAAATTCTTGATCCCTTTCTTACTTGCAACTTGCATACCTAATAAGAAAGATTCATATTTGACCGTATTATTAGTATTATCAAACTACAATTTGAAAGAAAAAGGAAAAACTTTTCATTTTGGAGAGACAAAAACAACTCGGGCTCCTAAACTGGTGGAAGAAAAACTACTGTTGAAATCAATCACCCAAACTTCATTTGGATCACCAAGACTAACAACATCGAAATCTATGACTTCATCATCTAATGAAGCTTCATATTTTGAGATAGACAAACCATCAAATGATGATTCATTTTGAGGTGAAGATGAGCCAACACTTTTTGACTCATATTTTGATGAGGATTCATGGTGCAGGAGCAGCCTCATGCTCAAAATGCTCAAATTTTGGTTTTTGTCTTGTTGTGTATTTTGATGTGTGAAGGTTTTAGAGGTAGGAGATGGAGTTTAGCATGTGTGGAGAAGCCTGAAGGTCTAATACCTCCATGTATCAGACCTAGAAGCCCTACTGAGTGGAAGAAATTTTTTGTTTGTAATTGGGGAATGATTTATGTGTTGTGAGAAGTTGTTTGAGGCCATGCAAGATGTGTTTGAAGCATTGGAATGGGAGTATAGACCCTAGAACCAAAAACACTGTTGTTACCAAGCCTAGTTGCTAATTAGGCATAGTGAAAGCAAGAGGACAGTCAATTTTTGAGGCATTCCATACAAATAACCCTACCCTAATTTTGAGATATGTTTAATAATGGCCAAATGGGTATTTGAAACGAGTCCTCAATCCTAGAGATAAGATCTAGTTGGAGAGTTATTCCCAAAAATTACCTTTTGAAAGGCTACAAGGAAGAACAAGAGTATGTGAAGGAAAACTCTATGTTTGAAGATTAAGTGTGGATAGAGTGGTTATTTTTTCTTGTGGTTGTCATTGCCGTAATGCCTTAACTTTCCATTCTTTATTTGATACAAATTCCTTATCTAATAGACTACTAACTCAACATCACCTTGGGTATGAAAATTCTTGACCCCTTTCTTACTTGCAACTTGCATACCTAATAATAAAGATTCATATTCGACCATATTATTAGTATTATCAAACTACAATTTGAAAGAAAAAGGAAAAACTTTTCGTTTTGGAGAGACAAAAACAACTCCGGCTCCTAAACTAGTGGAAGAACAACTACCATTGAAATCAATCACCCAAACTTCATTCGGATCACCAAGACTAACAACATCAAAATCTGTGACTTCATCATCTGATGAAGCTTCATATTCTGAGATAGACAAACCATCAAATGATGATTCATTTTGAGGTGAAGATGAGCCAACACTTTCTGACTCATATTTTGATGAGGATTCATGGTGTAGGAGCACCCTCATGCTCAAAATGCTCAAATTTTGGTTTTTGTCTTGTTTTGTATTTTGATGTGTCAAGGTTTTAGAGGTAGGAGATGAAGTTTGGCACGTGTGGAGAAGCCCGAAGGTCTAATACCTCCATGTATCAGACCTAGAAGCCCTACTGAGTGGAAGAAATTTTTTGTTTGTAATTGGGGAATGATTTATGTGTTGTGAGAAGTTGTTTGAGGCCATGTAGGATGTGTTTGAAGCATTGGAATGGGAGTATAGACCTTAGAACCCAAAAACCCTATTGTTACCAAGCCTAGTTGCTAATTAGGCCTAGTGAAAGCAAGAGGACAGTCAATTTTTGAGGCATTCCGTAGAAATAACCCTACCTAATTTTGAGATATTGGGTATCTGAAACGAGTATTCTTTCCTAGAGATAAGATCTAGTTGGAGAGTTATTCCCAACAATTCCCTTTTGAAAGGCTACAAGGAAGAAAAAGAGTATGTGAAGGAAAAATCTACGTTTGAAGACTAAGTGTGGATAGAGTGGTTATTTTTTCTTGTGGTCATTGTTGTAATGCCTTAATTTGATAAAAATTCCTTATCTAATAGACTACTAACTCAACATCACCTTGGGCATGAAAATTATTGATCCCTTTCTTACTTGAAACTTGCATACCTAATAATAAAGATTCATATTCAACCATATTATTAGTATTATCAAACTACAATTTGAAAGAAAAAGGAAAAAAAATTCATTTTGGAGAGACAAAAACAACTCCGGCTCCTAAACTGGTGGAAGAACAACTATCATTGAAATCAATCACCCAAACTTCATTCAGATCACCAAGACTAACAACATCAAAATTTGTGACTTCATCATCTGATGAAGCTTCATATTCTGAGATAGACAAACCATCAGATGATGATTCATTTTGAGGTGAAGATGAGCCAACACTTTCTGACTCATATTTTGATGAGGATTCATTGTGCAAGAGCACCCTCATGCTCAAAATGCTCAAATTTTGGTTTTTGTCTTGTTTTATATTTTTATGTGTCAAGGTTTTAGAGGTAGGAGATGGAGTTTGGCATGTGTGGAGAAGCCTAAAGGTCTAATACCTCCATGTATCAGACCTAGAAGCCCTACTAAGTGGAAGAAATTTTTTGTTTGTAATTGGGGAATGATTTATGTGTTGTGAGAAGTTGTTTGAGGCCATGTAGGATGTGTTTGAAGCATTGGAATGGGAGTATAGACCCTATAACCCAAAAACCCTATTGTTACCAAGCCTAGTTGCTAATTAGGCCTAGTGAAAGCAAGAGGACAATCGATTTTTCAGGTATTTCATACAAATAATCCTACCCTAATTTTGAGATATGTTTAATAATGGCTAAATGGGTATCTGAAACGAGTATTCTTTCCTAGAGATAAGATCTAGTTGGAGAGTTATTCCCAACAATTCCCTTTTGAAAGGCTACAAGGAAGAACAAGAGTATGTGAAGGAAAACTCTACATTTGAAGATTAAGTGTGGATAGAGTGGTTATTTTTTCTTGTGGTTTTCATGCTTCCCCATGCCTTTAAAGAGTATACCACCCTTGAACATTGAGAGGACTGTCACCATCATGGAAATTTTCCTTGTCATGATTGTCTTTGAAATTTAAGAGATGAATGCACCCATTGTTGTGAAATATGGTATCAATTGCCTAGGTTATGCCCCTTCTCAGCATCAATTCAACATCTCCATTAGTTTGAAGATAATAAGTTCCAACACCCAAAGACTCAAATAAAATTTGAGCTCTCATATAATCAGACTTCGTCATTGAGAATTTTAACTCCCTTTTAGGAGCCGACTTATGCATCACACCCTTTACAGGTATCCTAGCCTTTGAAATATCCATCTTAAGCTCTCCTCCAATATATCTACAAAAATTATGTCCAAGGAGAATTCCATAAGATGTTGGCACATATTCTACCAAGACTGTCATCTTGATCTTCTTTTCCGTATATGCAACGAATGCAAACTATATATCTTTTCTCTACCCAATTAAATGTACTTCCTTGTTTTCCATAGAGAAACAACGGCTAAAAGTTTTTGTAAGATTAAAACCTAAAGTAGTTTCTACCTTGGCTAGCATCACATTATCCAATGCACCAAAATCTATAACATAATTACTTAAATTAAAACCATTAACAAGTAGGGAAATATAGAACAAGTCAATACGTCCAAAAGTAGTTGGAGGAATAGAAACTAGGTTATTCTATGGAGTTTTTTGTTTTGGGGCAGTGAGAACATTAGGAGATGAATCCTTACTAGGAGTAATTCCTTTGTCTCTAACAAAATTGACAAGCCTATCAAATTGGTCAAGATTTTCTTTGAGGTATTCTACTTCAGACATCTAGAATTTTGTTCTCTTTGCATGGTCAATGATGTCAAAAGATTGGAAAGAAATTTGCAAAGAAGATGTAGTAACTTCATTTATGGGTTTAACAAAGGGTAAAATAGTCTTAGGAACCTGGACATTTGCTTTTGGAGTAGCAAGAACTATGGGAGGAGATGGGGAGCACTTTCTTTCTTGTTTGCTACATCTTTCATTTGCCAGGTCAAAGGAGATCCTCTTTTTGCAATGGTGATCGATGACTTGCCTTTTTCTTTTGGAGTAGTAGCTTGAGCTTGATCAACTTGATTTTTTTGTGACCACATGAAAGCAACATATGTATCAGTCACAAGTCCTCATCATCAAATTCATTTTCTATTTGGAAATAGACAATATTGGAGTTGCCAACTAGGTCCATTACTTCATCTTGAAATAAATCAACATTTTCTTCCATGGGGTAATTCAATTGTTCATATTCATATTTTTCTACTTCATAATACCCCACTGCATTATTGGTAGGTGGAGCTTCCAAAGCAAGTCTTCCTTGTGGTGCAGGAAGACGATTTTGATTTCTATTTCCAAAATAATTGGAGAAAGTCCTTGGAATATCCTTGTAAGAATTATTATTTGAAACTTGCTTCTTCAAGGCCAACAAATCATTGGCCAACCTTTGAACCATAGGATCAACAAAGTTGGAATTGGTATTGGAGGATGAAGAATTTGATGCTTGGCCCTTTCTATTTGTATTTTTCTTATCTCGCTAGCAAGAATCAAGTCATCCTAAAGACTTGTAGCTAACTATTGTGTTGCTTCAACATCAGTAAGAACTACCCTACACAAAAGAAAACTCACCTTGTGGAATTGCATATTGATGAAGAAACACTTCAGATTGTGGGTCATTGGTTTTTCCTCTATAGGAATCCTTGTCACTAGCTTATTATAATTTTCCATGAACTCACACATGGGTCCATGGGCTTCTTTCCTCATGGTTGTAAGTTGGGATAGCAAGGAGTGTGCATCTTCAATAGGTTTAAATATTTATTTAAACTTGGTACAAAGAGTATTCCAACTGGTAATCAAAGTAGGATCAAGAGTATAGAACCACTCAACAACTACTCCTTGTAAAGTTTCAATGAAAAACCTCACAACAACATCTTCATGCTCAATGCCAAGAATTTTGTAAAAAATGTAGAAGGCAATGATATGTTCATCTGGATGTTGGTTTCCATCACCATAGAATTTTGGTATGCTCTTCTGTGAAACATGTGGAAGTTCATATAAAGGGGTGGCCAAACTAAGAGGACAAAAATAATTTCCCCAAGGTCCTGGAGGTGGTTGAGCCATAGCAGTTTGAATAACAGGTACTTGAATTGGAACTTTATGGAAGATAAAGGACTCACTAGGAAGCAATGATCTTAGTCTTCATGGATGATAGCTTGCAGTATGATGTAGCAAAGACCTTGCTCACAGAGGAGAAGGAAGAATGTTATTTCATTGTAACAACTAACAAAATGGATCCACCACACCTTGTGACCTTAGGCCTCGTGTATAAATTTTGCCAACTAGAATGTAGACTTTGAAACAAAAGAAATATTAACAATAAAAATATACACAATATCACAATAAGATACTTGAGTGATTATTCACTTCAATCAAAATTGTGAGTCTTTGATTGTGTTCTTTGTTCCCTAGCAGAGTCGCCAAACAACTATTGGGGGAAAATTCTATAATCCCTTTACGAATTATAAAACTTGAATTTTAGCCATAGTTATGTTAGATGAAATATCTCCTCTCGAAAAGGGGAGGCACCCTTCTTACTACTTATGGAATTTAAAATTGAACTATTCTAATATATACACTATACTAATCATATGAGGTGTGTGTCACATTCATTATTCTCTCTTTTTATAGAGAATATGTTTACCATGTCCACAATTTTATATTTTTGGATGCAATACAACTCTAAATAAAATCTAAGTAGTAATCCCAATACTTCTAACTTTTCAAAGCATAGTCTAGGAGTACCAGTGTGATAAAATGTGTAACCAAAAGACTCATGGAGGGACAAAGTCTTTCCATAGTCTTCAATGATGGATTCAACAATAAAGTAACCAACATTGCAAATGAAGCACAAAATTCTTCAATATACCTTACAAATAGATCCACGAGCAACATGAGAAACTTCAAGTTTAAAGCCTTAAAGATAACTCACCAATATTATTAGTAATTACACAATTCCAAGTAAAAGGCATAACACAAAGTCTACACAAACTATCTTGAAAGCCTTTCAATCTCAATTTATAGAACACCTCCAATCCAATCCAATAATAAGATAAACTTATGAGAATGACATAAGAAAATTCACATATGTTTAAATTGACCCAACTCAAATTTTGGTATGCACTTTATCCTTCTTTATTGATTTGAAAGTGATTTCACAATTACAACTCAAAGTTTTAAAATTGCTTCACAATTGGGCAGAACCTTGTTGCATAAGACAAAAGGTAAATAATATAATACAATCCTCTCATATTTATAGGTGAGAGAGGAGAGTTAATCTAGGAAAAACCCTAACTAACTATTGACTTATTAAAAGATGTCATCCATGAATGTAGAACACATCCCATTTTATATGTAATTACATTTTGCAAAATGACATGTAAAATGTCAAGACCTATTTACATAAAGCATAGAAAATAATAAAAATCTATCTCTCTTGAAATATAAGAATAATTTATGGTTCCTTTCTATTGGCTTGGAAGACTTCATATTTCTTCATAATCTCCTACATTATTTCTTCATCCGGTCCAATGGTATAATCAATGATTGTGTGACCCTTTGTGATAGAATTTTTTGCAGCAAAACTAATCTTCTTACACCTTTTCAGATGAGTTTTGAGATTATCCAAGGTTAGTTGTATGTCTACAAAATAATCTAGGAAAGTCAACGAGAATGCTTCATCTTCCAACTATTTTTGGATAGCTTCCTTGTAAACTTGGATAATCTTGCTTGTTGAGAGAAAGGTCGAGAGAAAGGTATTATCCTCATCAAGAAGCATCCCAAGCATCTCTTCAATTCTATTCACCAAGATAACTTGACGTTCTTCAACATCTTCCTATACTTGTTGAGTATCCTCAATAAGATTCTTGATAGCAAGCATGTGGTTCTTAATAGACTCCTTAAACTCCACATACTTTTCTTTATTTGGATTGACCCTAGTTTGTACTAACTTACTCAACTTTACCTCCTTTAACTCCAACCATGATTTGATATTTTTCTCCATTTTCTTTTGCTCAACAGAAAGTGTATACACTGTGTTATCTAGCTCTAGCTTCATCTTAGAAATCTGAGAAAACTTCTTTAATGCATCAATTAAATACTTCAAGCCCTATTAAATTATTCTATCATTAAACTTATAAATGATTTTTCCTTTAGAATAATAATTTTCCACCTTTTGAACAACTGGTTCTTCAATACTGATCATGGCCATTGGCTACATGTTCTTTGATGTTCCTATGATTTTCCTTAACATCGATGCATAGTTTTCAGCTCTTTCCTTGTACATGTCCCTAGCTTTCTCCATCTTATCAAGCCTGTATGCCAATGCATTAAGAGAAACTTCGGCATCTTATTTGGTGCTTGCATTTGTGACCTTCCCAAGATCAATCCTTGTCATAGTTTAATCTCCCCCCTGATAATTTTGATATATTCGTACATCCATTCTTGGAAATTAGATGAGATAGGTAATACTTTCACCCTACTTAGAAGAGAAATAATGTCTCAAACATCATCTTTGAATTCACTTATTGGAAGACCTTTGGGCCATCTAGAAATGATGGGCCTCAAATTCTTCAACCATTGTGTGTTGATCAGTTGCTTGGCTTTGTTTTTATCTTTGTACCTAAACCTCTTGAACTTCTTGAATGGAAATATTTTTATACTTTTCCATGGTTGGGACCATGAAAAATATGTCAAAGAATTTTGGATCCAATTTCATCATAACTTTCCTAGAAGATTCTCGAACACTCCTATCATCCTTGATATAGTGTGAGACAACTTGTCAGACAGATTCTAGGCAGTGAGCAACTACTAAAAATGAAATCACTCAATGAAGATTGTTATGGATGATTGCTTGCAAGTCCCTTTCCAATGGATACTTTTATGTTCTCTTTACAAAGTACTCAATGTCAAGGTGACCAATTTTAGTGTCCTTGATCTCATCAATCTTGGAGGTTACCATTGTGGGTGGGTAGACACCTTGGTACTTATATTTAATCTTATTTTTCTTGGAAGATGAAGGGGATTCCTCTATTGTCATTAAGAGCACAAGAGATCACTGAAAACCACCTTCAAAGAACACCTGATAGGAGTTGAAGGTACCTGCAAGGAAACATCGATTTACTCAATGTTAGGATCATATGCATTACGAGAGAAATTTGGATGTGTAAAACTAAGCAATCACTTCAGAGTGAGCATACATGAGCTATGGAGCTTGAAAAATGGAGCAAATGCGAAAAGAATGGGATTCATAAAGCATATGCAGAGGATTTTGAGTGTTAGCAAAAAAAAATATTTTTATGCAAGGGCACTAAAAATTAGCACCCTTATACTTGAAAGAACTTGCATTTTGTGTACAGGTATTGAAAAGCATCGCTTCAACATGTTTCAGGAAGGCTTGGAAGATTCAATGTATGAGTGCTATTTTTTAGTGCCTTGACAACTTATGGTAAGCTAAATTTGTGCACTTGTGGTAAAAAACCTTTCTTTTTCATCTCCTTTGAAACTTAATAGTTGGCATACATGTAAAGGTGGTGAACATTACTGTCGTTGCATGAGAGGGAAGTGTCTCAAGTTGTGGGAGCGGTAATTTTCACCGCTCCTACATCTAGGAGTTGAAAGATCACCATACATTTAGAGGCAATGAAAATCACTGCCCCAAAATCCATTTGGTGAAAACACTCATACATATGTAAAGTAGTGAAATACCCCACTAGAAAATGTATATGAAGTTTGGGAAGAATTCAAGGCAGCAAAAATATGCACCAATACACCAAGGGGAAAAATGAATGCATTAGTGGTGATTATTACCGTGCATTCATTAATGGGAAATAAGGAAATACATAAGCTATAGCATTGAAAAATGATGCCAATTCACAAGGAGATAACTCCAAAGAAAATCCATAAACATTGATACCCTAAAAAGAAAGCAAGGACAAATAGAGATTCAAAAAAGAAAATGAACGGAGGAAAGAAAAACTAGATCCAAAATGAAAATACAAAGAAAGCGTTAGTAAGGAATATCACAAACATTATCAAATCCTACAAGATAAGGAATGGAAAGAAACAAAGAGCATACCTACAAATTAAAATAAAATTTGAAAACCCTAGACTCAAGAGTCCACACAAAATCCACCAATGCAAGATCAAAGGAGGTCACAAATGAAGAAGTCATGAGGAAAAAGAGGGTAAACAAATTAAAAAAACATAAAATGATCCAAAAATTACTTAAAAAGGCTATTTAAAATATTTTAAAAATGAGTCATTAATGAACTATAAGTCCAATAATGCCCACGTGTGTGAAGGACGGAACATGTAGGGATGGTGATTTTCATCACCCTTACACATTCAAAATTGATGACACATGAAAATGCATAGGAGATGAAAAACATCACTCTAGCATGCTAAAGACTACCAACCTCAGATACAAAAGCGCTAAAAAACAATGCTTGAACATGTAGGGTGAGGGAAGAAGTGCAAGGGCATTGAAAAATAGTGCTCCAACACTCAGAGAATTTTCTTAAAATTTTCTCATGTAAGGGCATTGAATAAATAAGGCCCTTGCATGGGAATTTTTTTTCTAACTCCCAGAGACTGAAAATCGACAAAATATTCATTTTGAAGATTTTCAAGAAATGATGAAAGAAGAGCACTTGAAGTGACAATTTGAGGCTCAAGACCATGCGTATAGGCCAATTGAAATTTTCCTCATTTTGTGTGCTTAGAGTGCACAGGCCTATGAAATGGACCATTTTCATAGGGGGTTATCTGAGCATAGATAGATTCAAGGATAACACAATATAAATAGGATGCATATGCACAAGATGAATGGTATACAAATATTTGATATTACCTAGTTACTAATAATTATCTAGTTAATATGCAGAGACAACAAAGGAGAGCCCTTAAAATCAAGGCTCAGAATTACATGATTAGAGGAGGGGTTCTCTTCAAGAGGGACCACAAATGAATTTATTTGAGGTGTTTGAATAGGAAAGAAGTAGATGAAATCCTAAAATAACTTCATGATAGGTTCAAAACAACTCATGGAGCATTTTCCACCACTCATCTGATTTTAAGTTCAGGTTATTACTAGCCAATAATTTTCAAAGATACATTCGAACATGTAAAGCATTGATACATTTTCCAAACCAATATAAATAAGGGTAGGTTTAATTCCCAACCACTATATCCAGTAATGGAAATGCACCCCTTTGCATAATGGGGGTTGAAATGTATTGGGATGATTAACCCACCATCATTGGCGGGACATAGGTATGTACAAACTATTACTGATTATTGAAGTAGGTGGACCAAAGTACTATGTTGAAGGTAGTGCACGATTGAAGTAGTAACTAGGTTCTTGGAGGAAAATATCATTACTAGGTTTGGAACACCATACTCACTGGTATGTGGCAATGGCTCTGCCTTTTCCTCTTTAAATTTTTCTAACTGGGTATGTGGGTATGGTATAACATTAAAGTTCTCATCTAATTATTATCCATAGGGGAATGGGTTAGCAAAGTCAACAAACAAAAACCCATTAGAAATAATAAAGAAAATAATTGAAAAGAATCCTAGGGAATGGCATTCCCTATTTAAATTCACCCTTTGGATTAATAGAACTAAAGTAAAATTCACATTAGGAAACTCCCCCTATCACCTAGTCTATGGAATATATCCTATATTGTTGTTAAAATTAAAAATTACCACTTGGAAATTTTCCCAAGTGTATGTTTGACTAGATGATAAAATGGAAGACCAATTGTTGCAACTAATACACTAAGAAGAAAAATGAACAAGGGCAACATATCACTTCGCCAAACATCAATGTATAGTAAAATTCTTGTTTGATAAAAGGGCTAAGATAAAGTCATTTAGAATATTTGATCTAGTCTTATGTTGGGATAAATCTCATAAATGAAAGGGTGATCATGGGAAGTTTGAAAAGTTATGGATTGGGCCATACCAAATCTTAGGAGATAATATATATAGGCTAAAAATGCTAACTGGAGAAGATATCCCATTGCCTGTCAATGAACAGTTCTCGAAACATTAATTTCAAGCCTAGTTTGGGTATTCTCCCTACATTGTAAATACGTAAATAGTTTCATGCTCTTGATTTTTTTTTTTGATTTGTTTTCTTTTTCTACTAGAGTTTCTTGGTGTTTTGATACAACTAGATTATTTTCAACCTTTAAGGGATCTCTCAATAATAGAATATCAATTCTTGAAATTTCGATAGTATTAAAAAAGGATGTAACAATTTAATTATGGATGATCAGGGATTTTCTTGGAGTCTTCCTACTCTAATCAACATAAATTACCATACTATCATTGGGATACAAACATCAAAACTTAAGAATTTTACAAAAATTCAGGGAATAATAGTTGATTACATGAAGTGAAAAATATAAAGGTGTCCTTTTCTATTAGTGTAATTTTGAATCTAATAGTAGGCTCCAATGCTAGCAATTTGAGCAAAAGAGCTTAAAAGAAATATCAAAAAATACAATACAAAAAAAGGAAAAATTAACAGAGAAATCAACTGTTTAGGTGGCCCAAATATCTCCATCGAGGCTATGGATACCTAGCTAATAATAGAACTATGTTTGGATGAAATTACATAGGTAACCTTGTAAGTGCTATGGACACTTGACTAGAAGCAAGTAAATATCCAAGGTTGGCTGAAAAATGAATGTCAAACTATGTAGGTCGATGTAAGAAGTTGTTAGGATTTCAATTTTCTATAATAAAATAAATCACAAGAACACACTTAAACCCAATAAAATCCAATATTGTTATGTTGATTAAAGTGGAAGTGGTTCTAAAACAAGATCTTGATTGCTTATAATTAGGAAGGTTGTAAAATCTTGGAATGGTGTTAACATTACCAAAATTCATATTCTATTATTTTGATTGGTTTTGTTGGTTGCAAGTTGTTGTGTAGTGTCACAAAACACCCCAGTTTTCCCTTTGCAAAAATTGGACCCCCTTTTTTCCCCTTTTTCTCTTTTTGGTTTTTTGGTTTGGGGGAAAATGGTAAAATGGGAAAAATTCAGGTTGAATACCCAATTTTTAGTTAAAAAGACTATTTTCCTGAGAAAAATGCTTTTAAATTCAAGTCTTGGGAGGTAATAAACACTTTTCTAGAAATCTTTTAGTCATCACAAGAATTGAGTTTCTGGTTTTTCATGTACTGAGTTTTCTTAAGTAAAGTAAGCGTAAGTCTTGCAATCATTACAATCTACCCATTGAACAATTTACCTAGTATGAGTCTTTTCCTGACCTGTGTGCATCAATATTAAAGTCTTTAAATATGGAAGTGAGATTTTATTAAAAGAAAAAGTCAAGAATGTTTTGTTCGAAGTGTGTTAGAACCACATTAACTTGTTCTTAAACCCACAATTGATTACCTTTGTGAACAAAGGGAGTTTACCCAACACCCATGAATTTGATAGAGTGAAGACTCGACATTGATTTTCAAGCAAGTAATTTGGATTTTCAAGTTGAAATGCTAAGAGGATGGGTTCTTCCCATTTTTAAGATGAATTTCTATCAAGGCATCAATACTTGAAGCAAGTAAAAAACCTACAATGATACAGTGCCACCATTAACACAATCTTTTCATATTAAGTTGAAGCACAAAAATTGAGAGCATCATTATTGAAGCTTAAGTTGCCATGATTGTACCTTTTTAGTGTAATTAATGAACAATCATTAAAATTTATTAAGGAAGGTGGTGAAAACATTGAGCTTTCATCACACAATATGTATTGCATTCTTCTGAAAAATGCCATGACCCACAAAACAAGACACCTATAAATCCATCAAGAATTGAGATGTCATTTGAAGCATCCAAAGAAGGTTAAAGATCAAAATACAAGAAGACGTAACTACCAAAATTTAATTTTGTCTTAGCTTGAGGTCACCATTAATAGAAAAAAGTATTTCTCTTTTTATTGAGTTTTAAAAGTTCTTTTTACATGCACCTAGTAACCATGAAAACAACACTTCATCTAGTTATTTATGAATAATATTGCATTTATTTCAATTGAATTAATTCAAATTGGGAGCATGAACAACAATTGGTAATAAAATTTCATAGAGTTAAACTAAAGAAAATGCACTACTAGAGTTTACCCTAATTTGTATACAAATTATCTATATACTAATCATGCATGAAACAGGGAAAACCATGAGAACTTCATAGAAAATGTATCCCAAAGATGAGTTTAAATTTCCCACATCATAGGTAATTCCCATGTTGGGTTGGTAACATATACCCACTTGGGGAACTTCAATTAAAATGATTTTATGGAGAGGGTTCAACATCCTAATGCCATCCCATGTGCCAAAAATATAGTCATGAGTGAAATGCACCTGGCAACAAGATTTCCACAAGTAATGGGTGCCCCAAATTTGGTTCTTGAGTACATAAATTGGTAGGATGTGGGTAGGAAGGTGGTCTTGAAGGAAGGAAGAGTCTACGTAGGCCTAACCCTAGATGGTATTGCTCATACATTTGGAATCTCAACATTCAAAATAATGAATACATTGAAGATATGGGAATCAACTAGGGCATATGCCAATATGGAGGAACATAACAAGAAGATTATGATGTCAACTTAGTTTCGAGAAAGAATTAAGGCTATGTCCAAAATTCCTAAAAACATAGTAAGATCAGATTTCATCTGAGATGTAGTGTCGAAAAATTTACTCCTTTACATTTCACACTATGTCTAGGTCCCCTAATTTAAATGGACTTAATTAAGCTTCTAATTGCCTAGATTTTGCATTTACAAGCCTAATTAATTTCAATTTATGAAAGAGGAATTATGATTTAATTAATGCAATTATTATTTTTAACATCTTGAAATGAATAGGTCTTGATTATTTAGGTCAAGACCCATTCACCCTTGGGTGAATGGGCCCCCATCAAGATCACTGTTTCAAGTTTTAAACATGTTTTTGGCAGCATCTAGGTCCTAAGTTCAATGTTTAAGTGTCAACTTGTAAATGTAATTTTTGGGAAATTAGAAAGTTTTCTATAAAAGAAAGGTATTTTTATCAATTCAAGTTTCACAAGAGATAATATTATTTTCAAAGGTGTTCAAGAGTATATTTATTAAGAATTTTTTTGTAGAATTCAAGATCTCAAACATCATGTCAAAGTTATCAAGAATCATGCATGTTTTTGGAGCTAACATTGTGATGTAGGTTTCAAGTTTCAAATCAAGATTCCAGATATCAAATCAGGATCACATGAAAAATCAAGCCATTTCATGCAAGATCTACTAAGTTGTAATCCTTCAAGGGTTTCAAATCAAGGGTTTTGTGAGTTTCAACATAACACTTATTCATTTAGCATTCCTTCATGCTTCATTATTTCAATTCAAGGTATAATTACCAAAACGGGGTTCGACCAAGGCAAACCCCCATTCACCAAAAACAAAAAAAAAATTCCCTCTTGTGTTTGTGTTTTAGATATTAGGTTGAAGAAGGATTGAAGATTCATCAAGGGAGAAAATTTGGAAAATTTGTCAAAGTTGTCATCAAGCCAGGAAAATTCACTTTCAAAAATTATTTCCATCTTTCTGACTGTGAAATCTAGAGAATTCAAGAGTGCAGAAATAGGAGCAAAGGACCTAAAAAGAAATTACAAAGAGCCCTATGAAGACCCATTTACCCTAGGGAAAAATTTTCCTAGAGGATACTCTGCAACAACATTTTGGTGAAAGGTGAAAAAAATACTAAACCCTCCCAGATCTTTTTGAAAGTTGCAGGTTCCATTAGATTAAGGTTTAATCTTGTGTGTTACTTTGCATTTTTGGGTTTAATTACTATTTTTAGTCTTTCTCCCAAAAAGTGTTGTTTCAACATATCTATCCCATCCTAAATCATAAGGAAAAAAACAAGATTTCCTTCAAGGTTGACTCACCTAAGGGTTGAAAGATAGCCTTGGCTCAAGGGATCTCTTTTTCCAAATGAAATAGAGGAAAATAAGTGCTCGATACCCAAATTTTCCCTTTCTATTTATAGTAAAATTGGTGAACCCCCCATTTTAATGAAGAACCAATTTTCCTATGTTTCACCAGATATTCAAGACATGATAAATTTTTTGAGAAGAATGGTGGGAAATAAGGATGCTAGTAATTTTGAGCCATGAATGTATGAGGTTATCAAACACATGAAAGAGGGTCCTACCCAAATCCACCAAGCTATGTTTATTAATGAGAAATTGAATGATAACATCTAAGAATTCTAGATTTTGGGTTGGTTTACAATGTCTTCATACATTTTTCACTCCTACGTAGTAAGGGCCAACATTAAAGGGATGAATAGAGTAGGGTTTCTAGGTAGAAACCTAGGGGAGAGATTGGTCTACCAAAATTTTCCATAGATAACTGCCAATGAGTATTGGAATCACTACTAGAGGGTACATGATGCTTTCACAATGAGATTGGTCTAGATAATGGAGGGAGATAGGGCTAAGAGAATATCTCTCTATGCACATGAGGCCATTTGTTATTATAAGTGCTAGTGTATTTAGTTTCCCACATTCACTTACAATAGAATAGAATGATTCTCAAGTTACCCATATATGCTACCCAAATATCCTACAAATAAAGTGGTATTGCTATAATTTTTAAGGTAGGTGATAGAGTCCCATAAATCATACTTACAAACTCATAAAAGTGGACCAACTAAATTTCCTATTGCAATAGGGAATTATAAGTGCAACTCAGACAAGAGCACTAAATCGGCATATAGTGAATCAAGGTCATTTGGGTTGGGATAATTCATATTGAAAAGGAATAATTATGAGCTAGTTGAAAGACTAACTAAGAAAATAAATAAAAGGCATGCTTGTATTCCTCATTTGGAGGATTTTTGGAGCAATTGTAAAGATGAATGTGAGGCTAGGATGTAGTCTTTTCAGAGGTTGACATTGGCGCAAATGGTGACCTTTGGGACACATGATGTTCCATTGCAAATAGTAGTGGATAATGGTGAGGTCAAGAACCCCACGTATGAATCAAATAAGATTTACAACGAACCTATTCAATACCTTGATTAGGAATAGTCAAAGATGACAATACTAAAAGAAATATCCAAGCCAGTAATTGATTTTAGTCAAATTTGGATAGATAGATATATCTGACTACTAAGGGATAATAGATTAGTAATCACATATCCTCTTGGAAGAAAGAAAAAGAAGAAGTTGATAAGTGACCTAGGTTATAATGATTTTGTGGTGAAGAAAATAAGGATAGTAGATGCCAAAGCACTTGAAGAAAGAAATTAAAGGATTGTTGAAGCCTCAAGTCATGGGGTTTTAGTGGCTTCTCAATTGGATGATCCTAATAGGGAGGTCATGGCTATTCATACTAATCTATGAAACATGAAAATAGTTGAATCTTTCTCTATTGCATTACCTAGAGTGGAGATCCTTACCCCAGAGGAAATGGCAATGAAAAAATAGGTGCATAGTTGAACAAGGTCAATATATTAATAGGTAGCTTCTATGTTTTCTTCTCCCCCATCAATAAGTACTGTAATGATGAGAAAAACCATGGGAGAAGTGCATTCGGTTCTAGAGGAAGAACCTACAATAAGCATGGATCATGCCTTAAAGGAGGTAGAAAAATGGACTACCTTGGTACAACAATTACAAGGAAAGTAGCCACTAGGAACGATTCCAATAGGCTAGCCAATTTTTGAGGAGCTTGAAATAATGGTACATCTAGGTGTTATTGAGGATCTAAGAGTCATAGCAGATCAACCCACTCAAAGTGGGGAGAAACAAAAAGATGAAACAGTAGTGGGAGAGAATGTGTAGCCTCAAGATAATAAAATTGGTGTCACATCTTAGGAGCCCATTTGTAGAATTTCATCATGGCCATAACTCAGCAAGTCATTCGTTGATATATTTTCAATCTAATTTGATCCTAATGTCTAAAGAACAAGTGGATGCAATTGAAGGATTGAAACACAAAATGAAGTGTTTAATGATTGGATGGAAGTTTGATGCAAAGGGTGAGGAAGGATAAAAAGAACCTATTGTAAAATTCAAGGAAGCATTTTCATACTCAATAAGTCTATGAATTAGCCTAATGCAAGGATCATGTGAGAAGACTAACATAGAGGTGCTAAGTAATATTCTAATGCTATCCAAAAGATATGAGCCCAAGTATTGATAGAAGAAAAGGTGGTCATGGAAGAATATGTTCTGAAGCTAAAGACATGGAAATTACTACTAGGTTGGGAAGGAGATACATTGTTGTAATGTTTAATAGCATTGGAGAAGATTGTTGTGAAAAGTGAGAAGATGGTGGATAAAGACTTGATCATTGTAGAGATGTTTGTTCAAATAGGGAAGGATGATGCCAAGGTAAAAGTATTCAGGGATTGGTTTGGAAAGATAAATAATGACCCCATTCAATCATTAAATTAGTAAGTCCTTGATGAGATGATCAAATATAGAAACCACATGGGAAAATATGAGATGTAAGTGTTGAAGAGGAACAAAGATATAAATAAGGTGATAGAAGAATATGCATGGCATAAATACAGTTGGAAGATGACACAAAATACCCCAAGGGAAGATATAAATCGAGAGTTGACTACTTTTGAGGAATATAGGCTTAGAAAAGGTGATGAATTTGTTGGTGTTTAAAATAACAACCCAACTAGACTTTGAAACTCTCTAAGAGGTAGCCAACCTCTATATTAAAGAACAACAAAGACTAGTTGCCAACTGACAAGATTCAGTCAACGAATGACATCTCCTACACTTCTGGCTCTGTAGGACCAAGGTAGGTAAACCTAAACAATGCTCAAAACTTATTTCACTCATACACTGACATTGTTTTACAAAGCAGATAATTCCTAATGAAACAACACTAAGGGAAGCATTGACAACTTTAAATTTGTTTAAATTCTTAGCAGCTCAACCCTCTCTCAGCCATTGGAAAGCAAGACACACAATAACATAGTAAGATTAGAAATGATTTTTGATTTAAAATTGTTTATGAGATGCACAAACTGAAAAATAGATCAGTGCCAGTTCTGGGCCATGGAGTCAAACACATAAAACGAATTCCCCAGCAAACAGTCTTCAACCAGTGGATTTAACTTGCTAATGATTTACATTAACTGTTAAGACCTTGCACCAACAATCCTTCTCTTGATATCAATCAGATTCTTCTTATCAAATCCTATCTACACACCTGAAATCACAATCACATTCTCAAAACATTTTAACCATTTCCTTGAAACAGAACAATGAATATACAAAACAATCTCATGAAACTTGAGATGATAAACTCAAATACACTTTGTATTATTGAATTTATATAACTGAAAGAGTACAAATGTGTAGAAAATCTAATGACATTCATGAATGTGGAAACACTTCATGATGTTAATTGCATAAACTGGCTGTATCTACTCATGAATTCATAAAATTACAGTTTATAGACTCAAACAATGACTCCAAAAAATACAAATCTCTATCTACCCAACCCAATACAAAACTTAGAACCCTTTACAATGAGAGAATAATAGAAGATATAGAAGAAGAGATGCAAGCAGGAGCAACCCTAAACTTGATTTGCAATTGCCATTTGGAAGCTCTATTTATCGTTGATCATCAATTAGAAAGAATATCTCTTCCTTCCTTTGCAGCAACAAACTTATTCCCTAAAAAACAACATCAGCTCATCATTGCCCAGTAATTGAAAGCATGCCCATGTGGAGAATCTCCAAATTCAGCCAGCTAGAAAATATCCTCTTTCCCTTGAAAATTTTGTTTTTGCCTTTTACTTTTTATTTGCTGCAGTTTATTTTAATCCAAATATTAAAGTTTCATAGCTTTAATATTTCTACTTTGATAATATTTTATTTCCCAGCTCAAAGTCTTTTGCATAAAATGAACAAAGAATCCATTCTATAAGTTCTCCACATGCCCAGACCATTTACCATTTACCCTCTTCAGCAAAATAATACTCACTTACACAGTGAATAACTTTATTCACCCCATCAGATAAAATAAAATACCCATGCCATTTTATTTTACTCATTTTGCAAATAAAATGATTTATAAAATAATTTTGTAATATTTCCCCGTGAATATTTTATTCACCTTCCACTTACTTGGGCAAAAACAAAAATTTACACCCGGGCATGTTTTACCTCTAAATATTTTGCCACTTAAAAATTGCAACGGGCCCACCCCAATTTTAATCACAAACCATATAACTCCTTTTGAAAAATTAAAATGGGCATTCCCGTGATTGCCAACCTTGCACCATTTACTTGATGTCACCAAATTTTCCACCAGGCTTGCGAGGTTGGGTTGAAAATGCTTGTGCCTTATTTCACCCGGGCCCACCCCGTTTTACTCAAACACCATTTATTTTTTTTGAAAAATTTAAAACGGGCTCCTCCCGTGCATTTTGGCCAACCTCACACCCTTTTCATGATGTCACCATTTATTTTGCGAGGCTTGCGAGGAAGGGTTGAAATTACCCTAATTTCTGTTTGGTTGAGCACTCCCGAGCTGCATTTGGCCGCCATATCTCCATATTATATTTGAGCCCAATTTTCTGAAGAGAAAACCTCTTTGTATTGGTGTGTCCCATTTCTTCTATCTAGCACAGTGGCTGCTCCAAAACAACATTCCCTCAAACAATTGTGATACAGACTACTGATAGTGCAAACCTCCCCATACTTGCTCCAAGCCGTGCCCTGCCCCTATTGCATTTGTTTTAAAGTTTCTAAGGCCTTTTCAATTAATACATTTTGCTGCAACATGGTATTCCATGAGATCACATTATTTTTTATGCTCTGATGAATCTCCATACCCTGCTGCAATGTGCGCACCCCTCCTTTGCCAATTTGTATTTTCTGGAAAGTTTCTAAATCTTGTGCAACATATTCATTTTGTGTGCACCAGTCATGGGATTCCATGAGATTACATTTGCTGAGGCGTCGTTCAATCAAAAGCAAGAATTAAACGTGCTTATGATTAAAAACATTTGAAAATACACTTATGCTTGCCCTAAATGCCTCATTTACAAATACACAATATTTAAAATATTCACACTATTTTAAATATTGACATTTGAGAACATTAGAAAATAGGCAAATTTTAATTATGCCTGTGGGCTATTTGAAGAAATTGATTGCAGGAAAACCGGGATATCTTGAGCTGATATTTTTTGTGTGCACCCATAATCAATTATTTAGAGAAAACCCATTACCTCCAATTTGTACCGGTTCCTAAAATTCAGGTACCTCCTTTGTAAACTGGCTCCTGGGACGTCTTTCCGCAACTAAAACACATTAAAATAATGCATCATACGACCTCCAATCTTGATAAAAATGGATATTTAGAGGGTTTAGACCGAAATAAGAAATGGGTTGTCATTAGAATTGAAAAATTTGAAAATTTTCGGAACACCATTTTTGGCCCTGTTGCGATCAAAAAACAATTAATTAACCCATCTAAACTCATCTTGAGACCCCGTCACTGAGTAGGAATGCACACATTTGATCTAAGAATTCAATGCAAAAGATGGCTCAAAAAAAGGAAACCCAAGGAACCGGATATTAATTGGAAAAGTTGCCCAATCAGACTTTTTTGAAACAACAGCCGTTCTTAACCAATACAAACTGATCCAACTGCCAATTTGTAAAAATAGTGAATCAAATCTCGG
>CM021106.1:379462655-379500499 GCA_007115665.2 Sequoiadendron giganteum | reverse complement strand
TTCAATGCTATGCCAAAAACGGGTTCGGCTTTGCCAACTTTCGTTGGCCATGCACCTGCAGCAATAACTATCTTGGTAACAATTCAAACAGTATTCGGTCAGATTGCCATGTGTCACCATCCCATTTCCTATCGCAACTAACAAAGAGATCAACAAATCCAATCAGAAACCAAGCACGTACAAGACTTCCAAGTCTTTACAACTTTGTCGGAGCCGGGGTCAGAATGGGAACTAGAACGGGACAAAACTAGACTTCACCAAAAGTTCAGGTTCAGGAACCTTTTCGATTCTGCCTCTGCCAAATGCAAGGAGGAGCAAGCCTGAGATAGTTCAACCTGGAGGAAGTCAACATGAAGTCAAACCAAAAGATAGGACCGGAGTCAGAGTCGGATCGAAAACAGAAATAGGACTGTACCAAAAGTCCAAGTTCAAGAAACATTCTGGTTCCGCCTCTGACAACTATAAGAGATAACAAACCCCGAACCAAAACGAAGTGGAGGAAACCATCCTAAGGAAAAACCAAATAGCAAGGGAGAGCAGATTGCAAAGGCAGGAATCGGATCCAGAGCCGGAACGGAAATAGAAACGAGAACCTTACAAACTGTCATAGTTAAGTTCCAAAACTGGTTCCGCCACCGACACCACCAAAGAAGAGTGAAACCACAGAAACATAACTATGGGAAGCAGAGTCGGATCCGGATCCAGAGACAAACCCGGAACAAGGCCAAAAGAACAAAGCCAAGTTCCAACCCGGTTCCACCTCTGCCACACAAAGTAAAAGGCACAAAATTTCCCCAAGGCAAAAGAATGAGGACTTCAAGCTGAAAGTTGAGACAAAATTTCTCAACAATCTCCCACTTGGTGAATACTTCCAACTTCCTCATGATATCAAACCTCATGATGATCATAGGCCCCAAGTCCCATCGATTCTATGCACCACCTAAACTTGTCTGTGGTCATTGGCTTTGTCAAAGCATCTGCAACATTTTTCAAGGTGTCAACCTTTTCCAAACTGACATTGCCATCTTCAACCATATCCCTTACGAAGTGATATTGCACATCTATGTGCTTGGTCCTGGCATGAAAGGTAGGATTTTTTGCCAAACAAATGGCACTTTGACTGTCACAGTAGATTGAAATCTGCCCAGCATTAAATCCAATGTCTGAACACAAACGCCTTATCCACACTGCCTCCTTGCAAGCATGAGTTGCTGCCATATACTCAGCCTCTGTCATGGATAAAGCAACAACAGCTTGCCTTTTTCTCATCCAACTGATTGCTCCACCATTAAGCATGAAAGTGTATCCACTGGTGGATATCCTGCTGTCAATGTCACCTCCCCAATCCGAATCAACATATCCCTGAATGTTGAGAGTCCTTTGTGATGCAACCATACTGCATGGTAGCACAAATCATAATCTGAAGTACCCTTCAAATACCTGAACACTCTCTCCATAGCATACCAATGTGATCTTCTTGGATTTTCCATGAACCGGCTTAGAACTCCCACTGCTTGGGCAATGTCTAGTCTTGTGTAGACCATAGCATACATCAAACTGCCAACAACACTTGCATAAGGGACACTGGTCATGTCCTCCATTTCAGTAGAAAATTTTGGATAGTCATCAGTAGATAGTTTCAATCACTGTATGATTGGAACAACTAGCTGGTTGCAATCATTCATGCTAAACCTCTCTAGAACTATTTTCACATACTTACTTTGACTGAGCCAAAGTTTTCTGCTTGTTCTATCCCTGGTTATCTCGATTCCAAGAATGTACCTTTCCGCTCCAAGATCTTTCATTTTGAACTTAGCAGACAACTGAGTTTCAAGGTAAAAAATCATAGTCTTGCTATTACTAATGAATAACATGTCATCCACATACAGAGTAATAAAAAGCACACGGTCATTCTCACATTTAAAATAGATGCAATGATCAGATTTTGATCTTACAAACCCAATTGACAACACAAATGTGTCAAATTTCTGGTACCACATTCTAGGAGATTGTTTTAAACCATAGAGAGATTTATTTAACTTGCAAACCAGATTTTGTTTACCTCTTTCAACAAAATGCTTAGGCTGGGACATGTAAATATCTTCTTCCAACTCACCATGGATAAACGTTGTCTTCACATCCATCTGCTCAATTTCAAAATTATACACAGCTGCTAATGACAACAAAAATCTGATGGATGTTAGATTTGCTACAGGGGAAAAGATCTCTCCATAATCAATTCCCTCAACTTGGGAAAAACCCTTTGCAACTAGTCATGCCTTATACTTCTCAACACTTCCTTCAAGGCCTATCTTCCTTTTGAATATCCACTTACAGCCAACAGGCTTTCGCCCTTTAGGCAGTGGCACCAACTTCTAGGTATCATTCTTTTTCAAGGAATCCATCTCCTCATTCACAGCTTCTAGCCAAGAATTTGAATCAGCCATGCTGATTGCTTCTTTCATAGTCCTAGGCTCATCAGTGCTCGTTATTAAAGCATAAGCACAGTTTGAATCTAACAAAGAGAAACCATACCTTTCTGGTTGCTTTCTTTCTCGTGTAGGTCTCCTTATAGGCTGAGGTTGTTCTTCATCATCAGAACTTCCAGAGCTGCTTGAGCTTTCCTTAGTCTTAGGTACACCACGCAACTATTCCCTTTCTAGAGTTTGGGGAATCTCAACTACATCCTTCTTCTTGTCACTCTGATTTGTCTCAAGCTATTGATCACTTACTAGAGGTTTCAGCTCACGAAATATCATGCTTCTACTATACAAAACCTTCTCAGTAACAGGGTTCCAAAGCTTGTATCCTTTCACACCAACTCCATAGCCGATGAGAATACATTTGATAGCCTTGTTATCGAACTTAGATCTCTTTTCATTTGGCACATGAACATATGCCTCACAGCCAAAGACCCGGACATGCCTTAGTGAGGGTTTCTTTCCTGACCATGCTTCCAAAGGTGTTTTGTCAACAAGAACAGAGCAAGGAGATCTATTTAATAGATAACATGTTGTAGCCACAACCTCAGCCCAAAAATTTTGCTCCAGACCAGCACCACTTAGCATACTCCTTGCCTTTTCCATCAGTGTCCTTTTCAACCTTTCAACAACTCCATTTTTTTGTGGAGTGTAGGGGGTTGTCTTATGCCTTTTAATTCCATGATTAGTGCAATACCTTTCAAAATCTGCAGAACAAAACTCACCTCCATTGTCTATCCTTAAACACTTAATTTTTCTTCCAGTCTGATTTTCTACCAAAGATTTGAACTCTTTAAATCGACTGAACACTTCTGATTTACTTTTAAGAAAGTATACAAATGCCCTTCTCGAACAGGCATCAATAAAAGAAACATAATATCTAGACTTCGATAACGAAGGAACATTAACTAGACCAAAAACATCAGAATGAACATAATCCATTATACCAGAAGATTTATGAGGACTAGAGGAAAAAGAAACATGGTGTTGCTTTCTATAGATGCAATGTTCATAGAAATCGAACTCAAGGTTACAATCATCAAGCCCTTCTACAAGGTTTTTAACCCTTTCTCACCAATGTGACCAAGTCTATGATGCCATAACATGGTCTTCTCTACTAGGAGTTTTACCTCCAAAGCATTTGCAGATAGAGAAGAGTCTTCATTTTTCTCTATAGGTGTAGAATTACATGACTTTATAGAGGCACTATTACAAAGAATAGGACATGCATCCAGCTTGTACAGAGTGCCAATACGAACACCCTTAGCTAGCACCATGGCCCCTCTAGCCATTTTACAACCTTTACTAGAAAAAGAAACATCTACACCAACATCATTTAACTTACTAACAGAAAGAATATTTCGAGCCAAACCTGGGATGTGAAGAACTCCACCTATTCCTTTGACTCTCCCGTCAGGAAACTGAATTCTGACTCTTTCTCTTCCAGCAATCTCTAGCGTTGAATCACTTACCAAATACACCTTTCCACCATCATACTTCTCATACTTTGAGAACCAATCTCTGTGGGATGTCATGTGAAAGGAGGCACTAGAGTCAACCAGCTAGACATCATCAGATGCCTGAGTTGCCAAAGCTGCAATGAAGGCGTCTACATCACTTTGAGAAGATTCGTTATCAAAAGCATACTTCTTCTTCTTCTCTTTACAATCCTTTCGGATGTGACCAAGTTGCCCACAGTTCTAGCATTTTACCTTGGACCTTTACCAGGAGACTTTGATCTCCCTTTAGACTTGGATTTCGACTTGTTTTCTTTCTTCTTGCCTTTCTCCTTTGGTCTACCTCGAACAACAAGAGCCTCTTTGGCCATCTCAGAAGATTTCCTTTACATTTCTTCAAACAGAAGTGAAGCAACCACATCATCCATCTTGAAAGCAGTGGTTGTGCTTCCAATAGCCATCACAAGATGATCCCAACTATCAGGTAATGAACACAACAGGAGCATGCAATGATCCTCCTCCTCAATCTTTACACCTACAGATGCCAGTTGAGTAACACTCATGTTAAACAAGTTCAGATGGTTTGCAACAGATGCACCTTCATCCATTTTCAAGGAATACAACTTCTTCCTTAGGAATAACTTATTTACTAGAGACTTTCCTTCATAAATGTCACCAAGCTTCCTCCACAAAGAAGCTGCAGACGTTTCCTCATGAACATTCAGGAGCACAGAATCGGCTAGACTAAGTCTTATCAAACCTCTTGATTTTCTATCAGCAAGATCCCAAGCTTCTTGGGTTGTATTTTGTGGCTTAGTTCCAGACATTGCAATCCGTAGGTCTCTATCCACAAGCAAGTCTTCAATCTTGAGTTTCCATAACTCAAAGTTGTTGCCATTAAACTTCTCAATCTCAACTCTACCAGATGTACTCACCATCTCAAAACAGAAAAAAAATTTCAACGCAAGACTCCCACTGGAAACAATATTGGCACAAAAACTGCACTTTTCCTTCAAGGATAAAAAAACTGACCAAGCTTTGATACCAATGTGAAGGGAAAGAGGGCTGGATCGAAAGACACAACAGTGCATAATACTTTCCCTTAACACCAATACAATAGAGGAGTGAAGCATAAACTGATTCTAATAGCTTCTAAAACTACTTGAGATGCATACAACCATTGAAATGAGATATCAGAGAATGAGCAAACACATATGACACATTATTTTACGTGGGAAAACCTTTACAGGTAAAAAACCCACCACATAAAGTCAAGTCTATTGCATTTCAGTAATAAATTGATTACATACAATTTCTAGACTTCTCTGTTCTGCTCACAATCACCCAGAGAGATTCAGATCCATTGTTATAATGTTTTCTCAACATACAGTTCGAACTCTCTTACAAGAACACACATTCCTCTCCTTCTTCAACTCTTTCACCTGTGACTACAACTTGTTTTGAAACTTACACAATAGGTGTATATATGCAAACACCTGCCAGACAGTGAAAGTCAAACTCTACAATCAATGCCATCAGCCAATGGCCGACCAAGAAACTCCAACTAAACACGCAATCAGAAGAGCCCATGCCAAGTCCTGCATCGAGCCACGCAGGCATTCAATGCTATGCAAAAAATGGGTTCAGCTCAGCCAACTTTCATTGGCCATGCACCTGTAGCAATAACTATATTGGTAACAATTCAAAAAATATTTGGTCAGATTGCCACGTGTCACCATCCCATTTCCTGTCACAACTGACAGAGAGATCAACACATCCAATTAGACACCGAGCATGTACAAGACTTCCAAGTCTTTACAACTCTGTCAGAGTCGGGGTCGGATTGGGAACCGGAATAGGACAGAACTGGACTTCACCAAAATTTAAGGTTCAGGAACCTTTTCGGTTCCACCTCCACCAACTGCAAGGAGGAGAAAGCCCGAGACAGTTCAGCCCAGAGGAATTCAACGTGAAGTCAAACTAGAAGATAGGACCGGAGTCAGAGTCCAATCAAAAACAGAAACAAGACTTTACCGAAAGTCCAAGTTCAAGAAACATTCTGGTTCCACCTCCGACAACTGCAAGAGACAACAAACCCCGAACTAGAATGAAGCGGAGGAAACCATCCTGATGAAAAAGCAAACAGCAAGGGAGAGCAGATTGCAAAGGCAGGAATCGAATCTGGAGCCAGAACGAAAACAGAAATAGGAGCCTTACAAACTGCCACAGTTAAGTTCCAAAACTGGTTCTGCCACCGACACCACCAAAGAAGAACGAAATTGCAGAAACAGAACTGTGGGAAGTGGAGCCGGATCCGGATCCGGAGACAAACCCAAAACAAGGCCAAAAGAACAAAGCCAAGTTCCAACCCGGTTCCGCCTCCGCCAGACAAAGTAAAAGGCACAAAATTTCCCCAAGGCAAAAGAATGAGGACTTCAAGCTGAAAGATGAGACACAATTTCTCAATAGTGGGGCGGTCAAATGTCATCCAAAAGATATGAGCCCAAGTATTGATAGAAGAAAAGGTGGTCATGGAAGAATATGTTCTGAAGCTAAAGACATGGAAATTACTACTAGGTTGGGAAGGAGATACATTGTTGTAATGTTTAATAGCATTGGAGAAGATTGTTGTGAAAAGTGAGAAGATGGTGGATAAAGACTTGATCATTGTAGAGATGTTTGTTCAAATAGGGAAGGATGATGCCAAGGTAAAAGTATTCAGGGATTGGTTTGGAAAGATAAATAATGACCCCATTCAATCATTAAATTAGTAAGTCCTTGATGAGATGATCAAATATAGAAACCACATGGGAAAATATGAGATGTAAGTGTTGAAGAGGAACAAAGATATAAATAAGGTGATAGAAGAATATGCATGGCATAAATACAGTTGGAAGATGACACAAAATACCCCAAGGGAAGATATAAATCGAGAGTTGACTACTTTTGAGGAATATAGGCTTAGAAAAGGTGGAGATGAATTCACCGAAGAAATGTCTAAACAAGAGTAGTGGATAACTGAGAGAAGGAAGACTTGGGATTTTGGTGAACTAATGTAGTGACAATTTTTCCCAGAGTACATCAGTGAATGTTTCTCCTAGACCCGATACTTGGTGGTGGGGCCAAGAATCTTGAAGTAAAATGTCAACATGTTTTTCCTGAGTTTTAAAGATGGAAGTGGACCCAATGTCCATTTTCACATAATTTCAAAGCATTCCAACTATGGAGAAGGAAGTCAAAGTTCCTTTGACTTATTTCTAGAATGGGGAAAATATCGTCTAGTGCCAATTGTCATTTTATGCCACATGCTATGATATGATTGGCTTATTTTTTCTTAGCCATGTATTGTTTGAAACTCTTTTGAGGCCTTGTGTTCTATAAAAGGCCGAGTCTTATTCATTTTGAAGGATCAAAATTTGTTGAACTTGGTAGACTTAAGATTGGTATTTTACCAATTTTACTTCTATTTTCATGTTTTTTGTTCAATTCTTGTTTAAAAACTTGTATATTCCACAAAATTTGCTAATATAAAATCCTTTTGAGAGCTATTTCTTGATCATAAATTTGACATAGTTGACTATTTATTCCTATCAGAAAATCCAATGTGTTGTGTCAGATTTGGGTGCATATTGCACTATTTGGTGGTAAACAGTTCTTTCTTTAAACTTCTTGCAGCATTCTATGCATAACTATGAAGCAATCTAGTGAAGTATAGAGTGTTTTATGCTTTGATTTAGTTTTCTTCTTGGTGTGTGCATGGCTCATAGTTCAAAAACCTTTAAATATTAGGATATTTTAATTTCTTTAATGTGATTTTCAGTAATGTTCTTCTAAATGATTTGGATTCATGAATTTGTGTAGAATAATACATGTTGAATTTGTTACATTTTTGTGTTACTATATTTGGTACTACAATCATTAAGATTCAAAACCATATACCCCTCATGATTAACAAAAATTTTGCACAAAAAACCCTAATTGAACATAGTAAATCAAGACCTAACATTCTCAAGCCTCAAGATAACTAAGATTGTCTACAACTGAAAAATATTAATGATTCTTTCAAGAAAGATAAGTTCATTTGTTCATCTGAGAAAAGATTTATCTGCATGTTGGTGTGCATTTGCAACATCCACGTCAACAAAATTATTGCTAGAATGAGGGATTCTTTATGCTTAGTTCAAACTGGAGTATCAAAATGTTACTAGATCTCGATCTAGTGATCCTCGTGTAGAACTTAACAATTGAGTAGTCAGTAGAAGACAAATTAGTTCAAAATTTGTATGTGAAGCTCCTAAGAATCAAATACCTATCGTACCACCTCTACCAAGAGTAATGGAATCATTTAATGTAGAATACCCTATCCAATTTGGAGTATATCATGACATTTCAAAAAATCTAGAGAAGTTTTATTTGAAATATTGCCTCGACAAATATGTTGAAGAGCACTTGAGAACACTCAAGGATGCATGCTTTAGAGCTATAATACAACATGAAGATATTTTATGTAAGTTGTTCCTTTATACGTTATGTGATGAAGATCACTAATGGTACACCATCCTCCCTCATAATTATTTTAGATCATGGCAAGATATAGAAGACCAATTTTTATCTAGGTTTAGGAAACATGTGGATCCTACCTTGATAAATCATCAATTTTCTCAAATTAAGTGATTTGATGAAGTACCTATAACTATAGACAATGAAAATGTCTTGAGCTTGTGAATTTTTTTTAACTTCCTCTTTTCTCGACATAATTGAATAATTCAAATTATTTGATTATATTCTAAAGTCATTTTCCTCTATTAATTAAATAATTTCAATTATTTAACTAATACATTTCCATTTCTTTCTTCTTCCTTGATTAATTAAATATTTATTTAATTGTCATTAATATCCTATTTCTCTCTGTAATTAAATAAATTCTCATTTATTTAATTATTCATCTTCCACTATTCTTCTATAGTTAAATAAGTATTTTAATTATTTGACAATTCATTTAACCTCTTCTCTCCTCTATTAAATAATTAATTTGATTGAATTATTTAATGTCCTCATTTCCATTTCCTCCATATTTAATTAAATTGTTGAAAAATAATAATTTAAATTAAATATCATTTCCCTCTTTCTCCATAAATGAATAATCATTTATTATTATTTATTTCTCCACATCCTCTCCCAAATTAAATAATGTGATTATTTAATTGCCAAGATTCTTTTCTTGAATTAAAAATTATTATTTTGAATTCCTCCACTTTCTCTTTTGAATTTCAACCATTGATCGCCTTCGGTATTCTTTCAATCTTGACAGCCTATCCTTAACCATCCCTACCCTTACCACTATGTGGTGTATGTAACCTCAACCGTTGATCTTGGCATCTTTTTGACTTTTGATCTTGACTGTTTGTCTTAGAAGTTTTTCGATAAAAGAGAGTTGTCTCCCCCATTCCAACCTTACAACCACTATCTCCAAAGTTCTTGTTGTCACATCATTGTCACTTGCAGGTATTCAAACACATCAAAATCTAAGGGAAGGCTTGCACATTGAGCAAAAGGGAGGAGATGCAAGGAAGAGGAATCAATCATATCATAGGGATTTTTATTTAATTTTCTTTGCATTCAATTTATTTATTCTATCTTGTACTTCCTTGTTTGGATTGGGATTATAGGCTTAGATTTTAGGTATTTGTGGTTGTTATCATTGATCTTTGCCTTTCATTATGATTTTTAATCCTTCCTACATTGGTGAACCTGACGTGAAGCTAATTATTTTACAGGAAATTTGTACATTTTTTAATCATTTTGCAGGTTTATGAAAAATAGAGGGACTCAACTAATTGAAAGAGTGATAAAAATCTAAAAACTATGTATTTGCAAGTCCAAGGAACATAGTTGATAAAGCAAAAATGACACATTGTAAAAAATGTGAGCCACATTCATAGAGCCAAAAGCTACAGTCACCAAACCCTAAGTCATAGTCACCATTACATTCGATGCAACTATAAAATAGTTTGACACATTTGTTTGTTCTTGGGTAAGAGTTTTGATTTCAAAATTTCTTAGTTTTACTTTTTTGCTTGCATTAGAGTAGGTGATTTTTGGGTTGCTAACATTTTGTTTATAGCCTATGATGTGCATTTTGGAGAATAAATTTTCATTAAGACTGCTAATCCCTTTGTTGCAAGAAATTTGATTAAAGACTTCTTTTTGAAACTATTCACATGCGCTTGCAGGGCTTTTGTGCTTTCATTAAAATAGGAATATTTTGATTTGGGTTAAAAATAAATCAGTGTCTTTTGTTAAATTAGGAACATTTTGATTTTGGGATTAAAATGAACTAGTGTCTTTTGTGTTTGGTGTGCTTGCACAATATTTTTTGTAGAACCCATAAGGTGTAGTGAGAGTATCCTCTCTCCTCACCACTTTGTGGATCCTAGTTGTAAGATAAATTACTCCATCTTATTTTTTTAATTTTGTAGAGGGCCTTCCCTTGGAGAAGTAATCACTCCAAGGGGAATGAGACAAAGTGGTTTTTCCCTTGGGCCACTATATAAAATCATAAGGCCAAAGCCAAGTCCAAAGTAACGTTAGCCTTTTTCGACAGTGCCAAACTGAAAGGGGAGATACCCACACTTGTGTGAGGTAGTTAGGGCCCCAAGTAGGATTGGTTAAAGCCTTAAGTGGCTTGTTGAGCACTTGTATGGTGTTAATTCCCTGAGTTGTGACTAGAAACCTCTTTTAGTAGCCACCTTTTTTGATTGAGTTCTTGGCATCACTTTCAGTGCAGGGGTGTAGCACCGCACCTTGAAGTTACTCACCATATAGATGCCTTGAGATGAGACAAAAATCCTTGACTTAGCATAAGCTACTTGTAGCTTTCCAAGGAGAGGGTGATTGGGTCATCCTTCCAATCTTGGATGCCCCTAGTTGTCCTCTCTCACAAATACAAGAGTGTATACACCCCCTGAAGGTGTCCCTACACTTGAGTTGAAGGAGATTCCAAGTTGTGGTCCTAAAAGTGTTATAATTTTCCTTGACCTTAGGATTAGGAAGTTCTTGATGTGTTTTCGATATTATGATAAACTAGTGGAAATTAGGGTGAATAACCCTTGAACATACACTTTTCGCATAGGGATTTGACAAGTTAATAGCCAAAAATGTGTTTTCAATCACATTATAGAATTTTCCTAAAATAAAAATCATTTGAAAACACCAAATTCTGAGACAAATAAACTATGAATTGCAACTGTCAAACAATGAACCGCAAAAGTTGAACAGTGAACCACAACTATGAGACTATAAACCACACTTGTGAGATAGTGAGCCACAATTGCAAGATCTCAAATTTTAAGGGAAATTCTTGTTCAATCTTAGTCCTCATCACATTTTTACAATTACCTTACATTTTTATTATAGACTTGCTTAGTTAAACCAATCCACTTCATCACATTCATTTAGGTTTTCTTAGCTAGATTTCATTGTCCTCCTCACATTTCTTAGTTGGTCTTAGATCATCCTTAGCTATAAGCACCCTTCATATTTCAAACTAGGAGTCCTACCATACCTTTGATTAGTCCATGGTTACCTTTCTATATTTTAATTGATCTTATCTTTCTATTAATCAATTGTCAATCATCATTGGCTCTCAAACTTGCATCTTAGTTTAGACTCACTTTTTCAAATCATCACCTTTTCAGCATTCATCTTCTAAGGTTTGGAAAATATAGTTAAGTACCTTGGTCTACCATAGCTTGGTTAACATCCTTTTCTTAGGACCAAAGTTGCATACCCTTAATTTCAATTGGCATTCCTTAACCTTAGTTTCATATCAAAACTTTAGTCATAATCTCATTTTGGTCTCATTGCAAATCATATCCTTTGGTCATAAGGTCATTATCGTCTTTGAATTTTAAACCTTAGTTTTAGGTGCATAAGCATTTGATATCCTCATATCTTCAAAAATCCAAAAAATATAGCTTAGTCTCATATCTTGCCTTGCATTATCACCTTTTCATTATCAATCCTTAGGTTGCAAGTCTTATATGGTCTAAACAAGGTCACAAAGGAAAAGAAAGGACATGGATTCTTCAAGTGATCATCTTTTTAACCCCACTTCTGAAATGAACCTTGGGTCAAATTAAAATCCACCTCAAAAACACAAAGAGAAACCTCAAATCTATTTTCCAATCTCATGTTAGTTGATGTCAACATACGTTTGACCCCTAAAGAAATTGAACATGCCACTCAAGACCCAAGAATAATACATATTATGGATGAGATTGTTAGTGTAGACCCTAATAAATTATTTCTCACTTGCTAAGAAAGGTGAAAATTTCCCCTTTCATTTTGACACTTCCACAATTTTAGAGGAAGTAATGCAATCGAAAACCCAAGGTCCTAGTCAAAACACATTCACACAAGGTCAACCCATTTCACAACAAATGTTCACTAGTATACCCCTTGGGGCCACAACACACATTGCAACAACTACACATTCCTAATCCACCAATATTTGGAGCTAAGAGAACATATACAGTGTCCCAAGGGTTAACATTCACATTTGGTAGCTCATCTTCTAATCCAATGGGTGCAACATTTGCAAATCCATTTGGTGCTCAAAATAATACACCATTAATCAATGCAAGTCAAAATTGACAAAAAAATGAGAAGAATTCATATTGTCACATTTAAAATCCCAACACAAGTGATCAATGCTACACCTAATACCAACATAACCTTTGGGACAATTTTGAACACAAATCCCCTTCCATTGCAACATGTCACACCAAATTCCCATTTCATGCCTCAAAATCAAACCAATACCAATACCATGTTTTCCCCACATTATCAACAAGGTAATATGAATCCTTTGCAACAAAATATAAATCCAAATCACACATTGGTTCCAAATTTATCATACAACACTCTTAACACTAATGTTGATCCCATTATGCAAATTCAACCTAACATGACACCATCCCCCATGGAAACCTTCTTGCAACATATCCAAGCAATACAAAAACAAATGGAAAGCATAAAAGATATATTATATGGAGGAATTTTTCCCTTACCACTTTGACAAAAGTCTTTACATGCCACATTTTCCCCCACATTTCACTCTCACAAACTTTAGCAAGCACAAAGGGAAAGGAGGTCCAGTGGAACACATACAAGAATTCAACACGCCATGTATGGACAATACTTTCAAGCACACATATTTGATTATTCTTTTTCCTTGAAGCCTTTCAAGGATGACTCTAGAATGGTTTGTGCACCTTCCTCCTGGGATACAAACATGGGGTGAATTAGCTAATAGATTCATTACACACTTTTCCTACAACATAGAAAGTGACACGACCCTAGAAAAATTATGCACAACCAAACAAAAAGAGGGAGAGTCACTCACATCATTCTATAAAAGATGGCACAACATGGCTAAAAGATATCCTTTCCACATGCCTGAGAAACAACTGGTCACCATTTTTAGAGAGAGACTAAACACACAATTGATGATTCAAATTCAAATCTAATATTGCACCACCTTTGAAGATTTCATTTAAAAGGGGGTATTTATTGAGAAATCTCTTGTGGAAAAAGGACTAGTCAAAAATCTTCAAAGAAACCCTAAACCCTCCTAGTGACAAAGGAAAATTTTGGTCTCAAAATAAGAATGTCACCAATGATGGGGTAGTGGATGCTAAAGTGGAAAATCAAAGTCACACCACCCTTCATCTTAAGGTTCCATCAACATCAAACACACTAACACCCACCCATGATCAGACACTGAATGTAGTCCAAAATAATCAACAACGCAAAGGACCTCCATGCACTCAAACAACATACACACCCTTAGGAGAACCCATTGAGTCAGTTTTGAAGAAACTTTTACAATCAAACATCATTCAACTTCCAAAAATTGAAACATATGTACCAACATTGGTCAAACCAAATTGGTGGAATGAGAATGAATTTTGTGAATATCATCGTGATAAAGGACACACAACATCATCATGTTTGACACTTAAAAATCTTATCAAAGATCTCATTGAACAAGGAGATATATCAATGGATAATTCATAGGGAAAAAACAATGTTGATCACACCATATTCAAAACTCCCTTACAAGACCATGGGAAAGGGAATGCCTCTAGTTCAAGAAACAATAACAATGCTAATTATACCCATGTTGTAGATGAATATACCATTAATCACATTCAAGCCCTTGATAATCATGTTGCTACCACCACCATTAATAAAATTTTAGAATGTGTCATTACCACTCATAGAGCTAAGGTGACCCTTCAAGGGGCTGCATCTAATCCACAACTAAAAATCCAATACAACCTCTTGGATCATCTAGGAAAGAATCCTTCACAAATATCCTTTCTTGAACTGCTTCACATTTTTCCAAAGCATAGGTCCATTTTGGATAAATCCTTGCAAGATAAATTCATACCCTCTGACCTAAATGCCAACCAATTTCAGGACATGGTTGGATACCTAGATACACCCCACCATGTCACCTTCTTTGAAAAAGATCTTTCCTCACAAAAGATAAATCATAAAGATCCCCTAAACCTTGAAGTCTACATTAATAAACATAAAATTAGATGAGTCTTAGTAGATGGTGGAGTAGGTCTAAACATATATACCCTAAAATTGGTTACATCATTGGGATTCTTTGAGGTTTGATCAATCTAAGACAATTGTGATCAAGGCTTATGATGATGTTGAGCACTTGTCGAAAGGATTAATCACACTTCCCATAAGGATTGGCCTCACTACTTAGAACATAATGTTCCATGTCTTGGATTTAAACTTTCCTTACAACCTTCTCCTAGGTAACCCATGGATTCATGTCATGAGAGCCTTACCTTCCACTTACCATCAATGCATAAATTTTCCTTACAATGGTCTTGAAATTACCATACCGGGAGATCCTAATCCCTTCCAATATTGTAGCAATCTAAGAGGGACCATTGAATGTTAGGTACCTATTAATCGAGAAGCTTCATCCTTCACCTCATCACTACATTGATCCAAATTCCCTCATCAAAATCATCCACTCCATTCACCACACCTTCTAAACCCAAGGTCCATATCCATGATAAGGGATGTGGGGAATACAAAATATAGAGATTATTCTATGTTAGAAAGATGCCTAAATCACCGAATTCTTATGGAAAACCTCATCCTATTCAACCTAAAATCATTATCCACAACCCACCTACCACCTTTCATCAAGTGGGGGTAATTAAGCAAAGAGCCCATAGGCGAGGACATCTCTACATATATTTATAGAGATGAAAAATACATTGAGGTTAAACAGTCACCAGTTGAGCAGTATCCAAAATGGTTTCAAATCATGAAGCAACAAGGATATGATGGACATAGTGGTCCTGGTCTAAACAAACATTGAATGGTGGAACCAATATTGCCTCCTTTCCTACCAAAGAACACTAGGTTGGGTTACGTACCATCAAAAGAGAGTCTTCCTAGTACTAAATTTCCCTTGAGTGATAACATTAATGTTTCAAATGAAATTGAGACATCTGAGGAATACTATGCAAAATATTATTCTAATGAGTGGGAATGAGATTCCTACACATCTAGTGAATATGACCTAGCTGAGACCTTTCAATATTTTGTTTTTTCCTCCCTAATTAATATCATGGACATTAATATTTAGATTGATTCCTTTTTGGATCCTAGCTATACATTTATCTTTACCATAACTGCCTTGACTCTTGATGGTGTCAATGATGGATTACCCCTCATTTACCCACAACTAATAGATTGGGACCAACAAGGACCACTAAGTTTAGAAATCCTAGAATGATAAAACAATTTTTGAGTTCATGGGACTTCATGAAGGCATACCAAGTAGGGATCATAAAGTTGGTTTCATCATTAATCTTGACAATGCAACATACTTTGGAGAGTCTCTAGGTGAAAACCAAAAGGCGCCTTTAGACCATGAAAAGGTAAAAATAAAGGGTGTATGATCTAAAGGTGAAAACCTCTCTAAGGTTCCTAAGGATGGAGGGTTGGAGAGTCTCTTCATTGATCGAGAGAGATCATCATTGCTAGTAGAAGAATTAGAAGAGGCCAATCTTGGGACAAAGGACAATCCTAGAATCATTTAGTTTGCAGCATCTCTAACCACTAAAGAAAAACCAAATTTCACTACATTATTTTCAAAAAGACGAGTTAATTTTGCATGGTCATATGCTAATATGTCTAGGTTGGACCCAAAAATTATTCTACATCATCTACCATTGATTCAAAATGCTAAACTAGTCAAGTAGAAATTAAGGAAAACGCACCCACAAATTGCACTCTTAGTAAAGGTTGAGTTAAAGAAACTTCTCGATGTTGATTTTATTTGTTCCATAGACTATGCAGAATGGATATCCAATATTTTTCCTATCACTAAACCAACTGGTGGTATCAGATTGTGCACAAATTTTAAAAATTTAAATAAGGCTTGTCCTAAAGATGATTTCCCATTGCCTAGTATTGGCATCTTAGCAGACCTCACAAGATATGAAATGATATCACTTAAGGATGGTTTTTTAGGATATAATCAAACCAAAATTGCCCTTGAAGATCAACACAAAATATATTTCTCCTATGCTTGGGTACCTTTTTTTGGAATATTATGCCTTTTGGTCTCAAGAATGCTGGAGAAACATATCAAAGAGCTATGGCAACCATTTTTCATGACTACATGCATCTCCTTATGGAAGATTATGTTGATTCCTTATTGAAAAAATCCTTAATAAGAGATGGTCATATAACAATATTAGACAATATTTTTAGAAGAATAGAAGAATATAAGGTCAAGATAAATCCAAAGAAGTATGTTTTTTGGTTCCAAATAGGAAAGATCTTGGGATAGATAGACTCTCGGAGAGGAATTGAAGTTGATACTACAAAGGTAAAAGCAATCATGGATATACTCACACCTATCGACATAAGTCAGTTGAGAAATTTACAAGGAAGATTGCAATCAATCTAAAGGTTCCTTTCCTAGTTAGTAGACAAGATTCACCCATTTCAACACTTTCTATGCAAAGGAGTCCCTTTCATATGGACTAAACATTGTCAAGAGGCTTTCAAAAAATAAAGGGTTATCTATTGACCCCTCTAGTTCTCATGCATCCTATTGATGGAAGACACTTAATATTATATATATCATCCACCACATCATCACTGGGGGTATTACTAGCACATAATGACAATGATGGAAAAGAGAGAGCTATCTACTATATCAGTCATACTCTTGTAGGATATGAACTTAACTACAGTCCCATTGAAAGAGCATGCCTTGTAGTAGTTTTTTCCACACAGAAGCTGAGACATTATATGTTGAACTATAAAACAAAATTGGCATCTAATATTGATTTGTTGAATTATCTATTGAGTAAAGAAACTCTAACAAGTCGATGAGAAAAATGGATCATGATTTTTAGTGAGTATGACAGAATATGTTGATCATAAGGCAATAAAATGACAAGTGATATCCAATCAAATTTTAGGTGCACCAATGATAGAAGACCATCCTCTAGTGTCCAAATTTCTTGATGAATCCATATTTTCAATAAAGACTCCTACAATGTGGAAATTGTACTTTGGTGGGTCTTATACAAATCATGGTTCAAGGACTAGAATTATTTTTATCACACCTCAAGGGGACTCCATTCCTAAGTCATATTGAATAGCATTCCTATGCACAAATAATATGGTTGATTATGAATCATTGTTGACATAACTCAACATGGCAATCAAGTATCTCCAAGTCTATGGTGACTCCCAGTTGGTTATCCATAATGATGACTATGATACAAATGATGAGAAGCTCACCTCTTACAAGTGAATGGTGGATAGCTTTAAGTTGTACTTAAATGATATTTCTTTTGAGAAAATTTTGAGGATTCAAAAAAAATCAACTGATACAATCACAACCATTGTATCTCTCTTGGATATAGCCAAAAATGCTTCATAGTATGAGTTCTTGGTGGAAAAACTATCGATCCATGCATTTGAGGTTCTTGAATCAGATTTTGTGTGTGAAGTTGTTGTTCTTTAATATCCTTGGTATAAAGACTTCTATAACTACCCGCATGACTAAATTATCCCTTCTGACTTATCCATAAACCAACAAAAAACCTTTATTCAGAAAACCTCCAAATATGTCATCATCAGTGACACCCTTTACTATCGGAGCCTAGATAACACCCTCCTAAGATGTCTCGATTAATATAAAGCATAAACAATCTTACAAGAAGTATACAATGGTAAATTTCAAGATCACTTTGTTGGTCGTACCCTACCTAAGAAGCTTATGTGAATGGGATACTATTGTCTTACCATGTAGCATGATGCCTACTACTTTATAAATAAGTGTTACTAATGTTAGATACATGGACATCTTCTACATGCACCTTCTTAGGAGAATCATCCACTTACATCACCTTGGTCATTCTCTCAATGGGGACTTGACCTCATGGGAATGACTCACCCTACTTCTGCTAATGGTTATAATTTTATCCTTGTTGCAACTAAATACTTTACTAAATGGATTGAAGCCATTCTGATGACATAGATTATTGGTAAGAAAATATCCAAGTTCCTCCTTAACTACATAACATGTTGGTATGGTGTTCCCCAATCCATCATCATAGATAATGGCCATCCATTCAAGAATCAAGATGTTTTTCAATTATGTGAGAGGTCTCATATCCAACATCATTTCATCACTCTATACTATCCCTAGCGTAATGGTCAAGTTGAGGTATCTAATAATACTATCCTTAAAATATCAAAGAAGAATGTTGATGATGTTGGTCATGACTAGCATGTCCAACTTAATCTTACATTACACATCTATCACACTAGCATTCACACTCCCACAAGAGCCACCCCATATTCCCTTGTCTTTGGATCTGAAGCTATTATTCCCATTGAGGTTGAGTTACCATCTTTGAGGGTATCCATGCAGTAGTTTATTGATCAAGAAGAGTATCATATAGCCCATTTGCATGAGCTTGAGTTATTGGATGAGAAGAGACATAATGCCTTAACCCATATACATACATTTGAACCATATTTGATGTAGTTACAATAAGAAATTTTGAGTCAAATACTTTGACATTGGTGACTTGGTTTTGAAAGAGAATCATAAGAACCATATGGACTAAGAGGGTAAGTGCCAGAAGTTGGGTCCATGAAGAGGGGAAGTTTCGGCCAAAAAAAAAAAATCTCGCAGAAAACGCGTATGCGTTATTAAAAAACGCGTACGCGTTATTAAAAAAATGTGTACACGTTATTAAAAAATGCGTATGCCTTATGCATTGGGTACCCAAGCCTAAAAAAATGCGTATGCGCTAAAAAATGCGTACGCGTTATAAAACGCATTACGAGTTTTTGAGTGCATACAAGTCATTTTTTTTTTAAATAATCAAACAAATAAAGAGCGCATATGCCTTTTGTAACACGTATGCACTTTTAAAAACGCATACGCGTTATTAAAAACTTGAATCTCCAACCCACTTTCAGCCTTGGTTTTAGGCTCGGGAAAGACTTGGCAATCCGAGCCTTGGCCTTTGACCTGCAACTGAAAAACTAAGGCAAATTGAAGAAGAATGTCCATCTTTGACAATATGGTTGATGGAATTTTTTCTTGAATCAATATATAAAATTAAAACCCATTATAGAACACAATTTCTAGTTTCCAAATATATAATTTTTATTAATATTGGATTATATTTGTTATTTTTAAATTAATTTCAAAGCAAACTAGTCCTTAAACATGAAATATCAGACTTTATTTGTTTTTCAATAACTTTTTTTTGGTGAAGTTTCTTGTAAAAAAAATTATATGACATCAATCTTTAGACAATTCTCTACAAAATGAAAAAAAAAGGTTTCAAAAAATGTTTAGTTTAGGTCAAATTATGTTGTCCGTACATGTTGATTTTTAAAAACAACAATTAAGGCCAATAAAAATTTAATAAAAAAAAAATATTCAACAAAAAATTACAATAAAAATTCCTCATCAATCTTCATGTTGTTAGCTCTCTTTCCTCAAAAGGAATTAGCAAAATACTTTTATTTGGGTCAAAAAGTGGTGTCCATACACGTGCATGGTATGGTAAAAAAATAGGAACTTTTAAAAAAATGTTTTTATAGATCCCTATCAAAATTTAATTTCTACAATTTGGGTATTTGAATAATTTACATATTTAGAAACTAGATTGAAAATTCAAATTTTCATATTACTGATTTTTTTAAAAATTCATTGTGTAAGTGCCTCAAATTTTCAGTCCAAGTGTGACAAATTATGAAAAACAACAAAAACACTTCCACTTTTTGAGCTTTTTGTGGACCCAACTTCTTACATCAACCCAAGAAAAACTCAAAAAGTTTGAACCTAATTCATTGGGCCCCTACATCATCATAGTAGCATATGGGTCTCATGCTTATCAGTTGTCTACTCTTGAAGGTGAACCATTACCTAAGCCCGTCAATAGCATGCACCTTCACCGGTATTATGCATAAAAAATAATAGCTTCCAGAGAATCCCATTATAGGTCAAAATACAAAGAGATAAAAAAAAGTCAAAAAATACAAAAAAAAATCATCACCCTAATGAAATCTTGGAAAACAGACGTCTTGGTGACAACAAAAAATATAAAATATAAAAAATAGTAAAGAGAAATAATTCATCCAATAGTGAAAACTACTTCTATGACACTTTGGATAAGTACCATGGTGAAAACCTAGCAAACATGCACCATGTGCAGTCATTATTTGTTATATTGTCTACCATCATTTTATCTGGTTTTTCACCTCAACCACCCCATCCCTTACTTATGTTACTAATTATTTTTCATCCTTTGCATGGCCTGAGAACCATTGACATTTAACATCCTTCACCTTTCATGACCATCCTTGGCATCCATCAATCTCCTCGTGCATAATAATTTTGTCCTATACCTAACTGGGGGAAAATCCTCAACCTACATCTTTATGAGATCCTACACATGGTATTAGCTTTTAAATCGTCAAAATCCAAAAAAATCATAAAACATTAAAACTCCAAAAATAGAGTTAGAGTCTATGTCATTCCAAGTCCAATGAAACTACATTTTCTCTATGCATTTCTACATAAGAAAGGCCATCATTTGATGAGCCCCTGAGGCACTAGGTCAATCCCTTAGGGTTTTTTTGAGTTGAATCCATCATAATAATGAGTCCTTCATGGTCAAATTTGTTCAAACCATAATGTCTCTATGTGTATAATGTAGGAAAGGCCATCTTTTTATGAGACCCTGAGGAACTAGGTTAGTCCTTTAGGATTTGTTAGGTCTATCTTGGTCTATTATCGCAAGTTTTCCTACAAGAAGTTGTCCCTTGCTAAAGTCAACACTCTAGAAACAAGAAAACATTTAAACCAAATTAACAATCAACAAATCAACTATCCAACTAGTCTTCAATCCAAACTAGTCAATTTCCTAATCATTGGTACTTGTCATGTCAATAGTCTTATCATTTTGCCTTATTTAGGATGCATCCTTCCTAAAATTGGACATTGTAACTTGTCAACCTTTCATTTTCCTTATACAAGATATATCTTTCTTAAAATCAAGCATGATCAATTAATCAATCAATCTTGTCAATTGATCAAACCTATCAATAAATCAATTTGGTCAATTAATCAATCAATATTGTCAATTTTTCTATCCTATCAATCAATCAATCTTGTCAATTTGGTCAAAAATCAAACTTGTCAATAAATCCATCTATTCAAACAATCAATCAATTGGTCAACCTTATCAATCAATCAACCTTGTCACTCAATCAATCTGGTCAATCTATCAGTCAAAATTTTCAATCAATTAGTCAATCAACCCCATCAATCCTATCAATCCTATCAACAAATAAATTCTAGCAACTGATCTAAATGGTTGTTGACTTTGTTCGTCTAGTTGGTCTTATATTTTTTTTTTATTTTGGTCATGTTACTAGCCACCTCAAGGATGTCCCAAGAAGGATTTAGAGGAGCAATGATGGATCATGACCTCTTTTATTTTTTATTGTTGCTTGTGGTTTATCTTGACAAAAATACCAAGGAGATTGGTTCCTTAGTATGAGCCATGACATTCCTTGTCTGTTGAGTGCCTATTTTCACAAAGGGATTACATTTTACACCTTAGTCTATGTCATACCATGGTGTTTATTGTCCATTTTCTATAATTTTTACCGGCCAATGATGATAAAACATGCAAGTTTGTTATCTATTAAGAAAAAATATCAATCCCTTGGCTAACTTCATGCTAACATCCATCTTCTCCACACCCATGCCTCTTCTATCCACAATCATTTTGATGAAATTATGCGACACATAAAAAATATCATGCATACACAATCACATTAGAAGTATCATAGGCATCATAATGATCATGTTAGGTCATCCATATTGCCTCAAAAAATACAAAAACATAGATAAAATCATCATACATGCATGCATACATGCATCCGTATAAGCATCGCATGTAATAATCACATAATATCATCTTACATTCATAAAAAAATAGCATACATCTCATTGCATACAATTTATCGCATACATATCACATTTCCATATCAAAAAGGAAATAATACATGGTTATTCCATCCATATTAATTATCCATATTATTGCATTTGAATACATCACATATATATCCATATTGAATTATTTCATAATCATAAAGCATCCATAACACCATAAATCATGCATCACATATGCATCCACGTAAGCATCATAATCATATAAAACCATCCTTCATATATAGAATGCATAAATATGAAAGTAAATCATGTATATCTGAAATCTATCATAGCAATATAGATTAAGTACATTCTTCCATACATTATAAGATAGATAATCACACATGAGCATAAACCATCATCCATAATGCATCATAACATATAAAATAATCTCATATAACATATAAATGCATAACATCATAATAGCATAATCCATCATATCATAGAAACATTCATAATAAATAATGCATCGCGTAGTCACTGCCAAAATCATGCATCTCACATATATATCAAAAATCAATGTCATAGACAATATCGGGATGATATCAAAAATGGAGTTCGTGGGCTCAATCAAAATATACATGTATATGTCTAATATTAGGAAAAAGAGAACTAGCCAGTGCTTCCCTATCACCTGATGGGGATGGTCCTATAGGAGGCTGCTTATCATGAAGATGGTTAAATCTAGATGCCCCATGTCCCGAACCTAATGGTCGGTGGTATGGTGAAAGACGTGGTTGAGAAACCCCTGTTAGAACCAAAAAAAATCATTAAAATTTCAAGGTCTTTTTGCCCACTTGAACCCATTATTTCACTATCTTTTTATAAAATTCATTTCAGCACCTTTCAAAAATTAAAATACCCTATAATCATTGCCATATTTTTTACTATTCATAAGACAACACCTTTTACCACTATACCGCAGCCTCTTGTAGGGTGGATCATGGTATTATGGTGGCGATTAAGCATAGTCATGATAACTATTACCGCTACACTACATATAGTCCTCAAATAGACCACGGTGGCATGGTAAATAGTCAGCTAGGTCAGTGTAAGCAACGAGGCGACAGTCAAGGCAACCACCACAATATCACCAATGGTCATAACAGTGACTGTGGTGGTGCGGTGAACAAAGAAAACCGGCGAGGTGGCGATTAATGAACGGTCACCATGGTATCGCCATCGGTCAAATTGGAGACCGCGGCAGTGCAGTGGATGGTGAAGGGAACAACAACTATTACTGTTGTACTACTGGCAGTCGGATCAGGAACCGCAGTAAGGCAGTTAACGGTGAAATATGTAGTCAAAGTCAAACACTGCCACACTGTGAGAAGACATAATGTTGACCACGGTAGAGCTATAAATATAAAGGAAGCTTTGTGGCAGGATATAAAGAGAAATATAAAGAGTGGGAAAAATATTACAGCAAAATCAAAAGGCGGATTATAGTTTGAAAATATTGAATTTGCCGATAAGGTAAATTAATTAAATATTTTAATTTATGTCGAAGAATATTAAATAGTTGTGATAGGAAGATGAAGGGTCGTGACCCTTGAGATTTATTGTATAAATATTTTAAAAAATCAGTTAAAAGAGAGGGAAGAGTAGGAACAGTTAATTAATTGCAGATGTAAAACTCGGGAAATGGAAAAAATGTACAGACCTTCTTGAAATACAACAATGGAGAAAATGTCTTAAACTAGTGATTCTTTTTGGTGTTCAGTTGTTGTGATGTAAAAATCCATATTGTTTATCTGGTTGTCTCCAACTTGAGGTCTTTTATCATTTAAATCAGTATATCAAGTGTATTCCCATTTTGTGTGATTTAATTAACTGGTGTCTGCAAGTCATAATTAAATTATTTTAAATAAGTCATAGTGATTTTAGGATTTCTTTTGGATAGTTAAAGAGGAGCTTGGTAAGAAAGTATTCCAGCAAAATTTATGCAAGTCATAAATATAGTGAAGTTATATGCCAGTCATAGAATTTCAAAGTGCCTAGCAACTTGAATTAAGCTAGAGAGGGAAACACATACAATTTTCATTTTTTGACTCCATTGCCCATGTGGATAGAAGGCACTGATCTATTACAACCCAGAGAACAAATTTCATATAAAACAACATATCAAATCCTTTCTTTTATGCATTAGGAGTAGTAGTTATGATTTTATCTATTCACTTCCAATTGCCATTGTGAATAGATTGGTTGAGCAGGAAATATATTTCAAACTGCAATGTACACATAGATGCACCCACCTAGGTTTAGCAGAGCCTGAAGAGTAGAAGGTTCAATTATATTAATTGGCCTTGCACGTTGGCCAAAAATGTTGTGAGAGCTTGGCGACCTCTCGTAGTTAAAACTTTCCTTTTTGAGACCCAACAGTTTGGCGACTCTATTGGGGAGCTATACTCAGGAAATTTTTGTCAGCCTATCCATTTATAGAGCAAAAAAAGTTTTACATTTTTTTTGGAGATTCCGCTGGGGCAAACCAAAGTAGTATCAAAATCCTTTCCATTTTCCTACTTTTGGGAAAAGTAGGTGGTGACTCTATTTCAATTTGATAAATAATGCATAGATATTATGGAATAGTAACACTTGGTCAATTTTCTTGTCAAGATGGCAGAAGAAGTGTGGAGGCAGCAGTTAATAAGGGAGTTGAAGAAATTGAAACAACAAAGGCTGCAATTGGACCAAAAAATGCTACGATTGAATCAAGGATTGCTACAATTTGGAGTTAAATGTGTCTTAGATATATCTGAATACACAAATGCCAGTAGATCTTGGACACCACAAGTGCCACTTGAGAATGCTCTATTCACAGCAAAAAAATTATGCATCTTAGTAATCACATCAAATGAATATTTATCCTATCCTTCTTAGAAAAATATTTGTAAGCTATTAGAATCAGTAGCTTGAGGAGGAGAAGGATGAATATGCACATACTCAAAGCCAAGGCCCCATCACAGAACCAGAATGTATAGTTTCTCCCTTAGATTCATTTTTTGACATAGAGAGATATAAGGGAGAAGATGTAAACTCTCTATACAACAAGATGACAAACATCTCTATGCAATTAAATCCTCATTGTAGGCCTACAAGACCCATGTTTGTTGCACAATTTCTAAGAGCATCAGATTCTGAATTAGTTTATTGGTCACAGTCATCAAAACAATGTGCCTTTGATGTAGTGAATAAACTTATTAATTCCATACTTGGGACAAGTTATATGAATACTGGCAACCATAAATCTAATAGTGATATCATGGATGACCAAAAAATGCAACAAACAAAGGAAGCATGTGCTACTAGGATTTCTAATGACAATTTTTCAGATTTGGAAGATGCTGATGATATGGAGGATCAATCATACATCTTGGATGAAGACTACAATGATCAATACCATGGTGACACAATTAATCATGAAGAAGAATTCATGGGAGAAAGTTCTTATGAGGACCAAGATGATGAAAATATAGCAAAAAATCTAGAAGAAACATGTTCACTCAGAAGTGAGCAGGTTTCAAATTTGTTAACTCTTGAATACTAGATGTGCACATAAAGATAATTCTAAAGTTTTGGGTCTAGTATACATTTTCTTTGACAATGAGGGTACTATGTGTAATGATTCCTATGATTCCATGTGCATTTCTCAAAGTGGTGAAGAGATCTTTGAAGCTGATCAAGAATCCATTTATGTCCAAGAAGAGGTATGTGACTTGAAAAATTTTTGTCTACAAGAGAAAGATGTTGGTTTTCATGTTATTGATGATGAGTGTTCAACATTTTTTGATTCAAGTATGTATAAGGATGACTGTATGGATCAAAAGTATGTGTCAATACCAATTGGTGGTAGGAAAGGATTGAAAATTATTTCTGATTTGATTGTTCCAAAAGATGTTGATGAGACTAGATTTTTAGATTCCCATGAGAAGCATTCATATTTTCAAGTCCTAGTACAGCTACACGATCATTCAATAGTATATGATAATGAGCAAGATTATGAATGTCCCATTGAATCTAGACACACTTTGTATGTTGAAGGTGATAAAGACTTGTCATATGATGATAGGAATTATGAATTGTAGAGTGGTGGAAGGAACTCGAGTTAGGCTGAACACAATGTTTTCCTGAAGGTTTTCAATGGCAGTGCATGTAATAGGGCAGTTGTAATGGATAGCTTCAAAAGAAAACTGATGAGCTCAAATCAGAATAAAATCTATGACAGAGGAAAGTGCAGACTTTTCTTTTGGGTGGCCTAGGGCCATCCTTTATGGTTTGAATTTTAAACCATAGCAGATACAAAGGATTAAGGATTTCTAGTGCATGGAAAATTCTTAAACTAACCTTTTTAAATATTCTTTTCCATGCATAGTAGTCTAGTAATTTTAAAGGGTATGGGCTTGCCAGTACATGGACATTCTCAGAATTTCCCTTATTGAAAAAATTGTTTTACTTCCATGTACAGTAGTGTAGGGCCATCTTCCATCCTCCATTTTCCATATTTTTTTTCCCATCCCCTTCATCTTTTCATTTCCTCCATTTTTCATATCCTTTTCTTGGTTTGCTCTCTCAGAAATATTTTGGATTCTTGTAGTGATTGAAAAATAACTCATCCCCAAAAGGAGCCACTATTAGAACCAAAAATTTTTGTTAAAATTCCAAGGTCTTTTTGCCCACTTGAACCCATTATTTCACTATCTTTTTATAAAATTCATTTCACCTCCTTTCCAAAATTAAAATACCCTATAATCATTGCCATATTTTTTACTTTTCATAAGACAACACCTTTTACTGCTATACCGTGGCCCCTTGCAAGGTGGCTCACAATATCATGGTGGCAGTTAAGCACAGTCATGATAATTGTTACCGCTACACCGTAGACAGTCCTCAAACAGGCCGCGGTGGTGTGGTAAGCAGTTAGCCATGTCAGTGTAAGCAGCGAGGTGACAGTCAAGGCAGCCACCATGATACCGCCAATGGTCAGAACAGTCACCATGGTGGCGTGGTGAATAGAGACAACTGGCGAGGTGGCGGTCAATGAATGGTCACCACGGTACCACCACCGATCAGAATGGAGACCACGATAGCGTGGTGGATGGCGAAGGGAACAACAACTACTACTATTGTACCGCTGACAATCAGATCAGAGACCGTGGTGAGGCGGTTAACAATGAAAGATGCAGTCAAAGTCAAACACCACCACATCGTGGGAGGACATAATGTTGACTGTGATAGAGCGGTAAATATAAAGGAAGCTTCGTGGCAGCATATAAAGAGAAATATAAAGAGCGAGAAAAATATTACAACAAAATCAAAAGGCAGATTATAGTTTGAAAATATTTAATTTTCTGATAAGGCAACTTAATTAAATATTTTAACTTATGTTTAAGAATGTTAAAACACTTGTAACAAGAAGATGAAGGGTTGTGACCCTTGAGATTTATTGTATAAATATTTTAAAAAATCAGTTAAAAGAGAGGGAGGAGTAGGAATAGTTAGATAATTGCAGATGTAAAACTGGGGAAATGGAAAAAATGTACATACCTTCTTGAAATGCTACAATGGAGAAAATGTCTTAAACTAGTGAAATTATTTTTGGTGTTCAATTGTTGTGATGTAATAATCCATATTTTTTATCTGGTTGTCTCCAACTTGAGGTCTTTTATCATTTAAATCAGTATATCAAGTATATTTCTGATTTGTCAAAATGTATTCCCATTTTGTGTGATTTAATTAACTGGTGTCTGCAAGTCAGAATTAAATTTTTTTAAATAAGTTACAGTGATTTTAGGATTTCTTTTGGATAGTTAAAGAAGAACCTGGTAAGAAAGTATTCCAACACAATTTATGTAAGTCATAAATTTAGTGAATTTATATGCCAATCATAGAATTTCAAAGTGCCTAGCAACTTGAATTAAGCCAGAGAGGGAAACACATACAATTTTTTATTTTTGACTCCATTGCCCAGGTGGATAGAAGGCACAAATTTATTACAACCTAGAGAAAAAATTTCATATAAAACAACATATTCAAATCCTTTCTTTTGTGCATTAGGAGTAGTAGTTATGATTTTATCTATTCACTTCCAATTGCCATTGTGAATAGATTGGTTGAGAAGGAAATATATTTCAAATCTGCAACATACACATAGGTGGACCTACCTAGGTTTAGCAGATCCTGAAGAGCAGAAGGTTCAATTATGTTAATTGGCCTTGTGCATTGTCCAAAAATATTATGAGAGCTTAGCAACCTCTCATGGTTAAAACCTGCATTTTTGAGAACCAACAACCCCACTACTACTCTGACTTTGTTAAGAGTGTGTCTTGCTTTGTGACCTACTCATGACCACTGAAAAATGAGGCTCTCTCCACTTAGGGGGAACCTCTCTCTCATAGATATCTTTTTAGTACTACTTAGTCTAGATAGCCCTCCTAATCTCTTTAGTAAAATATACTATAGAGCCACTACACCTGCTAATAAAATAAATGGAGCTCTTCTCCACTCGTTGTGCCCTAATGATGGCCATGTCTCTCTTAAGGCTCAATTGTTGAACATCTTCCTATGTAGCTTGTAACTAGGCCTATAGCTTGACTATTTGAGCATCCACTAGTTGATCATACCCCTCCACCTCCATCACCTCAATGATGGGGATCTCCTCCAATCCCTCCTCCATCACAACCCTCTCCCTCTCCTCCTCCTCTTGATCCCGCATCTCCTCGTCCCTCCTGACCTCTTCCACATTGACATCCATGCCAATATCGGCCTCTACCCTAACCTCCTCTGCTTAGACCTCCTCCTCTCCGACTCCCTCATCTCTGACTATTTCCTCCTGGTAAGGAGCCTCTACTACTTGCCTACCTTTGTCCCACCTCAATGGACGAGATGGATAGAGTGGTCATCCATATTTGAGTCTACCTCTACCTTCCCTCCCTCCACCATCCCCATAATATCCTCTATCCTCCCCTCTTCCTCCTCATTCTCCATCCTCTCCTCAGCCTTAACCTCAACCTCTAAGTCTATCCCTAAGCCCCCTCCCTTGCCTCTACACTAGTGTAGATTGATTTGGATCTGTAAGTGGCATTGGCCTATGTTTTTTCCACCACATGTCATACTCTTGCATGGTACCTGCATCTGCTACCTTTTTCCTATCCCCCATTTAATTGGTTGTAGCATGTCTATGTCCTAATATTTCATGGCCACTAGAATCATCATCCCCCATGGTTGGATCTCTTTGCTAGAGAAGGAAAACTCTATAGTGCCCACTGTTAACCCTTGTTGCTTGCCGAACTATCACCACACCTTCTCTAGTAGATATCTCTCAATAATGTTTTGAGACTGTACTTTATGTCCAATCAAGTATCAGGTTTGGCAACAGTATGGTAGATGATCATCAACATCTGTGAATGGAGTGCAATCTCTATATAGCCTCTAGGTGAAGGAATCCAAAAAATTTATGTCATGTCTCTAATAGCCAATATCAACCACATGTGTTTGAGTTACAACTCCACCATAAATGAACACATATGGTATCCCTACTCCTAATTACCTTTGTACGGGTGGTTGAAACACTACAATGTGATCCCAAGCCCACACCATCAGGAGAGTCATCCCATAGCTAATACTTTGAGCACCTCGGTATGCTACATCGTGGGGTTGGAAATATAACATGGCCAACATGTATGCCACCCAAGCATAAACAACACCTTGAGTAAGCATCTTGACCAACATCTCTCCCCAATCAACTAGAAACCCATGTCCTTATCGATCAGTGCATACAACCCCACCAATAACATTGCATAGGACAACAATGAAGAGGTCATATCTCTTTGGGAGAACATCCCAATAGATCTTATACTCCTCCACTCCTAGTTAGTTGATGTCCTCATTCTTGAAAACACTCATAATGGCACCATACCCTCACTCAAGATCACAAGACATGTGTTTTCCATGTATAGGAAGTTAGAGTATTTTCCACACATCCTCTAAGGTCACTATGGCCTCTCCTATTGGCAAGAGGAACAAGCTATTATTTGAGTGCAATCGCTTGGTCAGAGTAGTCAGTAAACCATTGTTAGCCCAGATTGTGGGCATCAAGGTGACTTAATACAATCCTAAGGAAAGAAGTCACTCGTTGTGGTCATCCTCTAGTCGCTCTCACAATTTGAAGGTCAACGAATGACTATCTCGAGTATAAATAGGTTCTAGTACCACCTATGTTCACAAGAAAGCGCATTATGTCAATCATAAAGCCTAAGACAACCTATTTGATCTTGGTCGGAGAGAAATTTTTATCTAAAACTAGGGAAAAAATTTAAACAAGAAAATGCATCACTTTTTCTATCATATGCGTCTCAAAATTAAAATGTGTCACAAAATCAACACATGTGGTTCAATTTTGCAAATTCATCAAATACCTTATCAAATGGGGCCTTTCAACCAAATGCAATATTCAAAATCACAATTACGTCACAAAATTGCACATGCAGCTTAAAACCTCACATGCATCATCTAAACCTACAGTTACAGTTATACCTTATGTAATTGCATCACACCAAGCAAATGGAGTGTACCACATCCACTTGGGGTGAACGTGATAACAAATGTGGTGAATGGGATTTGTCGCATTTGTTTGCTCACATTTGGGGCCCTAAAACTAGCAAAACTTAACATCACAAGGCAAGGATGGTGTAGTTACTACATCCCCTGAGCCCTCTAGTTGCCTATAGGTTTTGACCCAATACCTATGGTGTGAAGTGTGTGGTACTGGAGACATCTTGGTAGAAACTCCACAACAGGTTTGCACTCTCTCTCACTATTCACTCAAGGTTAAAACGCACAAATGACTATTTTTGGAAACCAAATCACATTTATACCTTCCTAAAATGGGATTTTTACCTTACTTTTTCATTAGATGTGTCAAATGCTAAACTCAAACCCTAATGTGAGCTTCTTGGAGGTCCAAAATTGAAACCTTTTGCTATTAGTGTACAAAATTTTCTTGTTGAAACATTTTTCACATTTAAAAAAAAAAATCAAAATTTGCAAAAAAAAAAATTGAGTGGGAATAAGTCTATCTCAACTTCACTAGGACACGTTGGGGCATGTTCTGAATTGATTTTTCTTAATTATTCTTGTACACAACTCTCAAAACCACATTATGTCAAAGAGGGGCAAAATGTATACACTGAAAAATGTCTCGAGCTTGCGAACACCATTTTTTCGCAGCAATTTCCTCTTTTCTTAGCATAATTGAATAACTTAAATTATTTGATTATATTCTAAAGTCATCCCTGTATTAATTAAATAATTTTGATTATTTAATTAATTCATTTTATTTTCTTTATTCTTCCTTGATTAATTAATTAAATTAAATATTTATTTAATTATTCATCTTCCACTACTTGTCTATAGTTAAATAATTATTTTAATTATTTGACCATTCATCTAACCTCTTCTCCCCTCTATTAAATAATTAATTTGATTTAATTATGTAATTCCCTCATTTCAATTTCCTCCATATTTAATTAAATGGTTGAATAATAATCATTTTAATTAAATACCATTTCCCTCTTTCTCCATAAATGAATAATTAATTTTGATTATTTATTTCTCCACATTCTCTCCCAAATTAAATAATATGATTATTTAATTTCCAAGATTCATTTCTCAAATTAAAAATAATTATTTTGAATGCCTCCACTTTCTCTTTCGAATTTCAACCGTTGATCGCCTTCGGTCTTCTTTCAAGACCATCTATCCTTATCCATCCCTAACCCTACCACTACATGGTGCATGTAACCTCAACCATTGATCTTGGCATCTTTTTGGCTTTCGATCTTGACTATTTGTTCAAGAAGTTTTTTATAAAAGAGAGTTGTCTCCCTCATTCCAAACTTACAACCACTATCTCCAAAGTTTTTGTTTTCACATCATTGTCACTTGTAGGTATTCAAACACATAAAAATCTGAGGGAAAGAAAAATCTGAGGGAAAGCTTGCACATTGAGAAAATTGGAGGAGATGCAAGGAAAAGGAATCAACCTTAGCATAGGGATTTTTATTTAGTTTTATTTTCAGTCAATTTCATTATGCTATCTTGCACTTCCTTGTTTGGATTGTGATTTTAGGCTTATATTTTAGGTAGTTGTGGTTTCTATCATTGATCTTTTCATTTCCTTATGATTTTTAATCCTTCCTACATTAACAACCTTCAATGATATGTTTCAAAAGGAATATTCTAGGTTGTAGATGACATATGTCATAGATAAATTAGCTACTCTTGATGTTTACTACATTATAGTAGATCCTCTAACAATAATATTTGTGATAAGAAAATTAAATCCACTTACAACCTTGATTGAAGCTTATGCAGAAGCGATGAGTGTAAACCACGAGATGAAGAATATAGAAAGTGGACTATATTTAGGTGTAGGAAACACTCCAACAATTTATTCCATGCTAGGGATGAATGAAACTCATTTGAATAACATCTCAATCCCTAATTATTTAACTTTGGTGGTTTAGAATGGAACTTATCCATAAAATAGTTTATTTCAACAAGGAAATAATCAATTGATTGTGCCACATCTTGGCCCTATGATCACTGAAATACATCCTAATGATAATTCCTTCATCACACAAACACAACATAGCCAAAATGCTAAAGCGCAAGCAGATAAGGAGGAAATAACTACTCAACTTAAAATTTTGACAATGAACTTTACTCAATTAAGGAATCAAAATTTCTATTCAAAAATTAATAGCGAGAATCAACAAAACTAAACATATAATGCTCGTAGGCCACCTAGAACCTAGAACACATGACCCAATAATGCAAGAATTTTGACACCCCTAAACAACATGAATTCCTCGAAAAATAAGCCAACATCAAAGATTAACATGGTTGAAATTGCATTGAATAACTAGTGAAGAACTCATAATACCAGTGCTAACGTAGAAGTGGATTGCCACGGTTTAAAATTGCATATGGCATATTTTTAGCCATGACTTACAAAAATGCTCAATGTGACTCTCACTCGCCACAAGGAAATGAGTTAGTTCTAATAGGATATTAGTCCACCTTGGTTTTAGATAGCTACACATGTTTGGAGTCACGTGATGCCTTCAATAGAAACACTTACTATTATGAGGAAAAATTAGCTATGATTCTAGAAATTTATACTTTTCCTTATTAGGATGAAAATGTACATGAGTATGAAGTTGATAAGGTTTAGAATTTTCAACAATATTATAAAGGACATAGTTACAACTTGAGAAGTAATACCACTAGTGGAAATAAGCCTAAGGGACCACTAACTACATCAATGCCACCTAACAATTTCAACACGCCACTAGATGGTAAATCTAGTAACCCTAAACCATCAAGAGTAACACTACAATACAATAATGCTCTAAATCCACCTAACTATGGTAGGACTAAAATAGTTGAACAAAATAACTTGACAAATCATTTGGTTGAAGAGATAGAAAAAGTAAAGATTAATTTATCACTATCTAAATTACTTAAAACACCTATGATTAAAAACACTTTCTTAAGTATGTTAGAGGAAAACCCTAAACAAAGACTAACCAAAAATAAGTGCAAAATAAAGATGTTCCTTTAAAGGTGAAAGATACAAGCATTGCTTCTTTTGCAGATGCTCACATAGCCTTGCAAAAATGAAAGACATAGTCACCACAATTTTTGTTGACATTGAGAATATTTTGAAAGAACTTACATAATTGCTTGGTTGACTTGGAAGCTTCTACAAATGTGATGCCACTCTTTGCATGCCAAACCTTAGAGTTAACACTAATAAGTTCTTCGAAAAAGGTTATACAACTTGATAAGTTGAGATAAACATGGTGGGTGAGTTGACTAATATCCATATACAATTGGAATTAGACCCTAGAGTTCAACACTTTTTTTTATATACAGGTGGTAAAAATTCCTAGCACATATGGAATGTTGTTAAGTAGGGATTAGTCAAGGACCTTAAATGGATACATGGCTATTGAATTTTCTCACATTTGTTTACCATGGAGAGGAATCCCAAACTATATTAGGACCGAAAGGGAACCACACATGATCACTGAATACAACTAGAGCAACAAGGTTCTATATATTGATGTTGAACCAAGTGTGTACAATATTAGGTCTAGAGAGATGAAAATAGAGGAAGTATTCATGTGTAATTTAAGCATTTCAAATCGATTAGCTCCAAGAACTGATGTGTTGATTGATTCTAATTATGATTCTTTTAAAGGAGAATAATTTTTTTTGGATATATTTTAGGAACTTATGACAAAATAAGTTCATAAAAAATAGATCCATAACCTTCCTTTAACAGATTCATTGCTACAAGGGTGGTGGAGATTGCATAATTCCACACATTCAAAAAATAATTATACAATATGTCTAGAAGCTGTAAACATATTAGAAAATCAATGTCACCAAAAAAGAATTACCACCGTTGAGTCAAAATCAAAAGTCTTGAACAACAAAGCTATTGGGACACTAGTTGACAAGAAAAACCTTAAAGAAGAGGTAAGTTCCTCAACATCAAGAAACCTTAAGCCTAGAAATATGGATGAGAAAGCATGGATCCTTATATTAGATGGATCTAAGTCTAAACAAGGAATATGAGTTGGAGTGGAATTGATTATCCCCCAGGGTAATTCATACCTTGTTACATACAAATTACAATTTCAATGTACCGACAATGTTATAGAGTATAAAGCCTCATTCATGGCCTACTGCTTGCTGTCAAAAATAAATTCAAAGTACTTAAGGTGTTCATAGATTTTGATTTGGCTATTAAGCAGGTTAGGAAAGAGTATGCGTTTTACTATAAGCATCTATGTAATTATAGGCACCAAGTGTGGGATTTAATTAAGGATTTTGATGCATTCAAGATCACACACATTCCTCACAAATTCAATCAACAAGTTGACACTCTAACTACTAATACTAGTACCTTAAAACCATTAGATACCTTTGAATTGAAAATATTTATTGTTGAATTGGTACAATTAACTTAAATTCATGACAATTTTACCAATTTATAAGTATTCGAGGTTGATCGCCATATTTTGGAATTTATCACTAACTCAAGTATCTTTGAAGTGTAGATAATTGAAGGAGAAGATAGGATTGAATGCGAAGTCCAATATGATGATGAAATCAACTTGAAATATAACATCACCCTAAAAGGAATGATTGAATTAGAATGATTATTCAATTTATATCAAATAACTCAGTAGAAGGATTTTTCCCAGATTGCTGGAGGCACTTATGAACTATACAATTTGAAAAATGAAGATGATCCAAAGAATGTGTTCATAGGAAAGGTGTGCATTGAGGAAGAGGGCAAAAATATTGCCCAAGATCTTAAGGATTGTTGGAGGGTCATAGCTTTGACTTATGAATATTTAAAAACCTATGACATTTCCATCATAACACACACCATCCTACTAAAGCTAGATGCCAAGCCATTTTAGAAGAAGAAAAGGCTAGTGAATGCATTGATCAAACCTTATACAAACCATAAAGATGTGAAAAAGCTTTTGTCAGCCATAATTATTTTTCCAATTAGACATTGTTGGTCTAGAAGAAGAATAGAGACCTAGACATTTGTGTGAAAACTTTCGCTACCTCAACAAAGCTTCTGAGAAATAAAATTATCCTTTTCCTTATTTGGATAGTAATGGTGGCTTGTTGGTGGCCCCAAATGATCCATTGATGGCACTGTGATGGAAGAATTAAAAAATGGTTTAAATTTCATTTTAAAAACCTATAGTTTAAAATTTAATCGATGGAATTTAAAATATTTAAATATTGGTTTATTGAATGTTGGAAGTTAATATTTTAAAGCCCCAAGGGTTATAGGTTAGGCCTTGCTCAAATGGTGGTTGGGGACTAGGGGCCAAGGCCTCGCCAACTCCAGCCACCAACAATGACTACTGACCACTACGTTGATAGTGCCAACGGTTGTTAGTTGTCCAGCCTGTCAGCACAGGGATACAACTAGCAGAGCCATAGGGGGTGGTTTGTAAACCCCCCACAAGCTTATATATATAAAAAAATTATACCTTACAAGATTTATTTTTAAAATTTAATTAATTTTTTACAGATAATTTTTTAAAGGCCGAATATTTTTTTTTCAAATATTTTAATTTTCTACATACACAACCTGCAGTCCAACCATATGACTAGGGCTATGGGTAAATTTGTTTTTCCTTTTTTTCAACTTTTTTAAAATAGGGAAAATTTAATATGAATCTTCGTTTCTCAGCCATCCTAGATCCAATGGTGAGGTCCATTTTGTGTCAAGAGGTCATCCATGAAATATCCTCTACAAAACCCTCATATGAAAGCTCAATCCAAGAAAACCATTTTTACCCAAAATTCTCAAGCCTCAGATATGTAATAAACCTAACAAATCTTGACAAATCAAAATCCCAAATCTACAAAAAAATACCCGCAACATGTGTTTCATACCCTGTAATGCCTCAAATCTATCCTGCATAATGATGGATCCAAATTTTCACCAAATCTACTCAAACAAGGGTTATAACAAAAACTTGGAAGCTCATACCTCTCATCAACCATGAAATCTTTAATACTATTTGTTAAGAAATAATGCATTATACCCACATTCTTAATCCATTTCCTACATAACCCCATGAGAGAAAAGCATGGATACAAGTAACCATAATGTATATATCAAATAGACAAGCCACAAGATGACACAAGATATACCCTAGGAAATCCATCAAGAGAGAAAAATCCAGCTACTAAAAGCATCCATACTCCATATATTGTTTAGCAAATAAAAAATGCATGCACTTACAAAATTTATCATGAATAATTTTGAAACATCAATCCTCAATGCATACTCCATGTGTTCAAGAGTGAATCCACACATCCCATGAAATGCTTCACATATGCACTCCTCAAAAAGACTTAATAATGACATCCCACTCATCCATCCAACCATAACCACTAAACATGTGCTTTATTTTATAGACTCAAGCTCACAAAAATACAACCAAGTGGTGAGATAAAACAATGTACCACAAAACCATGTGAATACAAAACCACTGACCCCTCATTTAATATTAGGTACTAAGTTTTCACTTTATTTAATATTTCCCCAATATTAAATTATTATCTCATGTCTCTCACAAATTAAATAATAATCCAATGTTATAATACAACATAAAGTGGTCTCCAAATAGCTACCTAGTGTGATTAACCAACCCTCCTAGGGTGTTGTTATCTCTTGGATTTGCACCTTGTTGCATGTGAAAT
>CM021106.1:379443548-379462555 GCA_007115665.2 Sequoiadendron giganteum | reverse complement strand
ACAACGAGGTACCTTTTTTTGGAATATTATGCCTTTTGGTCTCAAGAATGCTGGAGAAACATATCAAAGAGCTATGGCAACCATTTTTCATGACTACATGCATCTCCTTATGGAAGATTATGTTGATTCCTTATTGAAAAAATCCTTAATAAGAGATGGTCATATAACAATATTAGACAATATTTTTAGAAGAATAGAAGAATATAAGGTCAAGATAAATCCAAAGAAGTATGTTTTTTGGTTCCAAATAGGAAAGATCTTGGGATAGATAGACTCTCGGAGAGGAATTGAAGTTGATACTACAAAGGTAAAAGCAATCATGGATATACTCACACCTATCGACATAAGTCAGTTGAGAAATTTACAAGGAAGATTGCAATCAATCTAAAGGTTCCTTTCCTAGTTAGTAGACAAGATTCACCCATTTCAACACTTTCTATGCAAAGGAGTCCCTTTCATATGGACTAAACATTGTCAAGAGGCTTTCAAAAAATAAAGGGTTATCTATTGACCCCTCTAGTTCTCATGCATCCTATTGATGGAAGACACTTAATATTATATATATCATCCACCACATCATCACTGGGGGTATTACTAGCACATAATGACAATGATGGAAAAGAGAGAGCTATCTACTATATCAGTCATACTCTTGTAGGATATGAACTTAACTACAGTCCCATTGAAAGAGCATGCCTTGTAGTAGTTTTTTCCACACAGAAGCTGAGACATTATATGTTGAACTATAAAACAAAATTGGCATCTAATATTGATTTGTTGAATTATCTATTGAGTAAAGAAACTCTAACAAGTCGATGAGAAAAATGGATCATGATTTTTAGTGAGTATGACAGAATATGTTGATCATAAGGCAATAAAATGACAAGTGATATCCAATCAAATTTTAGGTGCACCAATGATAGAAGACCATCCTCTAGTGTCCAAATTTCTTGATGAATCCATATTTTCAATAAAGACTCCTACAATGTGGAAATTGTACTTTGGTGGGTCTTATACAAATCATGGTTCAAGGACTAGAATTATTTTTATCACACCTCAAGGGGACTCCATTCCTAAGTCATATTGAATAGCATTCCTATGCACAAATAATATGGTTGATTATGAATCATTGTTGACATAACTCAACATGGCAATCAAGTATCTCCAAGTCTATGGTGACTCCCAGTTGGTTATCCATAATGATGACTATGATACAAATGATGAGAAGCTCACCTCTTACAAGTGAATGGTGGATAGCTTTAAGTTGTACTTAAATGATATTTCTTTTGAGAAAATTTTGAGGATTCAAAAAAAATCAACTGATACAATCACAACCATTGTATCTCTCTTGGATATAGCCAAAAATGCTTCATAGTATGAGTTCTTGGTGGAAAAACTATCGATCCATGCATTTGAGGTTCTTGAATCAGATTTTGTGTGTGAAGTTGTTGTTCTTTAATATCCTTGGTATAAAGACTTCTATAACTACCCGCATGACTAAATTATCCCTTCTGACTTATCCATAAACCAACAAAAAACCTTTATTCAGAAAACCTCCAAATATGTCATCATCAGTGACACCCTTTACTATCGGAGCCTAGATAACACCCTCCTAAGATGTCTCGATTAATATAAAGCATAAACAATCTTACAAGAAGTATACAATGGTAAATTTCAAGATCACTTTGTTGGTCGTACCCTACCTAAGAAGCTTATGTGAATGGGATACTATTGTCTTACCATGTAGCATGATGCCTACTACTTTATAAATAAGTGTTACTAATGTTAGATACATGGACATCTTCTACATGCACCTTCTTAGGAGAATCATCCACTTACATCACCTTGGTCATTCTCTCAATGGGGACTTGACCTCATGGGAATGACTCACCCTACTTCTGCTAATGGTTATAATTTTATCCTTGTTGCAACTAAATACTTTACTAAATGGATTGAAGCCATTCTGATGACATAGATTATTGGTAAGAAAATATCCAAGTTCCTCCTTAACTACATAACATGTTGGTATGGTGTTCCCCAATCCATCATCATAGATAATGGCCATCCATTCAAGAATCAAGATGTTTTTCAATTATGTGAGAGGTCTCATATCCAACATCATTTCATCACTCTATACTATCCCTAGCGTAATGGTCAAGTTGAGGTATCTAATAATACTATCCTTAAAATATCAAAGAAGAATGTTGATGATGTTGGTCATGACTAGCATGTCCAACTTAATCTTACATTACACATCTATCACACTAGCATTCACACTCCCACAAGAGCCACCCCATATTCCCTTGTCTTTGGATCTGAAGCTATTATTCCCATTGAGGTTGAGTTACCATCTTTGAGGGTATCCATGCAGTAGTTTATTGATCAAGAAGAGTATCATATAGCCCATTTGCATGAGCTTGAGTTATTGGATGAGAAGAGACATAATGCCTTAACCCATATACATACATTTGAACCATATTTGATGTAGTTACAATAAGAAATTTTGAGTCAAATACTTTGACATTGGTGACTTGGTTTTGAAAGAGAATCATAAGAACCATATGGACTAAGAAAAGCTTGAAAAGTTTGAACCTAATTCATTGGGCCCCTACATCATCATAGTAGCATATGGGTCTCATGCTTATCAGTTGTCTACTCTTGAAGGTGAACCATTACCTAAGCCCGTCAATAGCATGCACCTTCACCGGTATTATGCATAAAAAATAATAGCTTCCAGAGAATCCCATTATAGGTCAAAATACAAAGAGATAAAAAAAAGTCAAAAAATACAAAAAAAAATCATCACCCTAATGAAATCTTGGAAAACAGACGTCTTGGTGACAACAAAAAATATAAAATATAAAAAATAGTAAAGAGAAATAATTCATCCAATAGTGAAAACTACTTCTATGACACTTTGGATAAGTACCATGGTGAAAACCTAGCAAACATGCACCATGTGCAGTCATTATTTGTTATATTGTCTACCATCATTTTATCTGGTTTTTCACCTCAACCACCCCATCCCTTACTTATGTTACTAATTATTTTTCATCCTTTGCATGGCCTGAGAACCATTGACATTTAACATCCTTCACCTTTCATGACCATCCTTGGCATCCATCAATCTCCTCGTGCATAATAATTTTGTCCTATACCTAACTGGGGGAAAATCCTCAACCTACATCTTTATGAGATCCTACACATGGTATTAGCTTTTAAATCGTCAAAATCCAAAAAAATCATAAAACATTAAAACTCCAAAAATAGAGTTAGAGTCTATGTCATTCCAAGTCCAATGAAACTACATTTTCTCTATGCATTTCTACATAAGAAAGGCCATCATTTGATGAGCCCCTGAGGCACTAGGTCAATCCCTTAGGGTTTTTTTGAGTTGAATCCATCATAATAATGAGTCCTTCATGGTCAAATTTGTTCAAACCATAATGTCTCTATGTGTATAATGTAGGAAAGGCCATCTTTTTATGAGACCCTGAGGAACTAGGTTAGTCCTTTAGGATTTGTTAGGTCTATCTTGGTCTATTATCGCAAGTTTTCCTACAAGAAGTTGTCCCTTGCTAAAGTCAACACTCTAGAAACAAGAAAACATTTAAACCAAATTAACAATCAACAAATCAACTATCCAACTAGTCTTCAATCCAAACTAGTCAATTTCCTAATCATTGGTACTTGTCATGTCAATAGTCTTATCATTTTGCCTTATTTAGGATGCATCCTTCCTAAAATTGGACATTGTAACTTGTCAACCTTTCATTTTCCTTATACAAGATATATCTTTCTTAAAATCAAGCATGATCAATTAATCAATCAATCTTGTCAATTGATCAAACCTATCAATAAATCAATTTGGTCAATTAATCAATCAATATTGTCAATTTTTCTATCCTATCAATCAATCAATCTTGTCAATTTGGTCAAAAATCAAACTTGTCAATAAATCCATCTATTCAAACAATCAATCAATTGGTCAACCTTATCAATCAATCAACCTTGTCACTCAATCAATCTGGTCAATCTATCAGTCAAAATTTTCAATCAATTAGTCAATCAACCCCATCAATCCTATCAATCCTATCAACAAATAAATTCTAGCAACTGATCTAAATGGTTGTTGACTTTGTTCGTCTAGTTGGTCTTATATTTTTTTTTTATTTTGGTCATGTTACTAGCCACCTCAAGGATGTCCCAAGAAGGATTTAGAGGAGCAATGATGGATCATGACCTCTTTTATTTTTTATTGTTGCTTGTGGTTTATCTTGACAAAAATACCAAGGAGATTGGTTCCTTAGTATGAGCCATGACATTCCTTGTCTGTTGAGTGCCTATTTTCACAAAGGGATTACATTTTACACCTTAGTCTATGTCATACCATGGTGTTTATTGTCCATTTTCTATAATTTTTACCGGCCAATGATGATAAAACATGCAAGTTTGTTATCTATTAAGAAAAAATATCAATCCCTTGGCTAACTTCATGCTAACATCCATCTTCTCCACACCCATGCCTCTTCTATCCACAATCATTTTGATGAAATTATGCGACACATAAAAAATATCATGCATACACAATCACATTAGAAGTATCATAGGCATCATAATGATCATGTTAGGTCATCCATATTGCCTCAAAAAATACAAAAACATAGATAAAATCATCATACATGCATGCATACATGCATCCGTATAAGCATCGCATGTAATAATCACATAATATCATCTTACATTCATAAAAAAATAGCATACATCTCATTGCATACAATTTATCGCATACATATCACATTTCCATATCAAAAAGGAAATAATACATGGTTATTCCATCCATATTAATTATCCATATTATTGCATTTGAATACATCACATATATATCCATATTGAATTATTTCATAATCATAAAGCATCCATAACACCATAAATCATGCATCACATATGCATCCACGTAAGCATCATAATCATATAAAACCATCCTTCATATATAGAATGCATAAATATGAAAGTAAATCATGTATATCTGAAATCTATCATAGCAATATAGATTAAGTACATTCTTCCATACATTATAAGATAGATAATCACACATGAGCATAAACCATCATCCATAATGCATCATAACATATAAAATAATCTCATATAACATATAAATGCATAACATCATAATAGCATAATCCATCATATCATAGAAACATTCATAATAAATAATGCATCGCGTAGTCACTGCCAAAATCATGCATCTCACATATATATCAAAAATCAATGTCATAGACAATATCGGGATGATATCAAAAATGGAGTTCGTGGGCTCAATCAAAATATACATGTATATGTCTAATATTAGGAAAAAGAGAACTAGCCAGTGCTTCCCTATCACCTGATGGGGATGGTCCTATAGGAGGCTGCTTATCATGAAGATGGTTAAATCTAGATGCCCCATGTCCCGAACCTAATGGTCGGTGGTATGGTGAAAGACGTGGTTGAGAAACCCCTGAGAAACCCACCATGTCGACTTTGTCAGTGTATCTTTCTTTGTGGTACTCATGACCAACGCTGAAAACTAGGCACTCTCACTCCGAGGGAACCTCTCTCTCATAGATATGTTGTAGTATTTCTTAGCCTAGATATCCCTCTAATCTCTTGAGTAAATTCTATCATAGAGCCACTACACACGCTAATAAAATAAATAGACTTTGGTTAGCTCATTTGTTCCTTGATGGCTTGATCCCGCCTCTCTTAACTCTCAACTATTGAGACATCTTCCTATGTAGCATGTAGCGAGGCCTATAAGCTTGACCATTTGAGCATCCACTAATTGATCTCTCCCCTCCACCTCCATGTTTTTGTTATGCCTTGCATAACCACCCCATCTTTTGCCTTGGTCAAAATGGGTCCCCCTTTTGTGTTTTTATCCTTGGTTGATTTTCAAACAAAGTCTGGAGTCTTTTGCTTCCAACACTTTGTTTTATTTTGGTTTAGTTTACTAGAATCAGAGCCGGAACCAAATCGGGTTTTGAAACTTCTTTCAAAACTCGATCCGATCCCCATCCCGACATTCTTTCTTTTACCCTTTTTGTTTTTGCCTTTATCGGAGCCGGACTCGGAGTGGGTGTTAAGTTGGTGTTTATTGAAAATTCCAAAAATCAAAATCCATCCTATCTCCTCCTCCGCTTTTTCAACTTTGGTTGTGGACTAAGTCCTTGTCTTAAGTTTTATTATGTCGGTCTTTTGTTTTACTTTTTTGAGTTTGGTTTTGTTTTCTGCTTTGTTGGCGGAACCAAAATGGGAAAGGGAACGAATTTGGGAAATTACTCAAGTTTCCGAATCAATTTCCACTCCGATTCCGTTCTCGCTATTTCTTGGTTGTTGACTTTTTGACTGAAGTTGCATTGTAGTGAAGTGTTTGTTCTTCTCCAATTCCAACTCCGCCTAACTGCATTTAATGCATTAATGACAGCTACCATGTGTAGGTAGAAACTCTAATTTTTACCTTCATTAAGGATTAAACGCATTATTATTATCATTGTTAAAGAATCAAAGAGTGAAGATAGAGTAGTTGTGGAGTCCATCTAAGTGAATCGATTGAAGGAGGAGGAGATAATTGCTTGCGAATTATTTCAAAAGGTTAGCTAGGTTTTGCGTTCGAGGTAGGGTTCCTGTTCTTGTTGTTATTTATTTATTTACTTTGGTGTTTTCTGTTTGTGTTTGTTTGATTTAGATCCTTGGGCAGGTTCGCCATTTTGGTTGGTTTGTGTGTTTGTTTTCTTTCTTTCTTTCTTTATTTGTTGTTCTTGATTTTGTTTTTTGCTAGTGTTTATGGTTTTATAGTGAAAAAAGGCACGGTCGTTTTCACGTTTTGTCGTGATCGCATCGTGCTACATTAGGTTTTAAATGTGTAGGTTTAATTAGGGTTTTCATAGTGAGGTAGATTAAATCTAGGTTTTTATAGTGAGTTAGGGTTGGTAGAATCTGGTTTTTACTTAGGATTTCATTGCGCATTCGTTTGGATAAATTAGGAAGGGTTGAATCCATGCCCTAGTTTTATATCGCATTTTCTAGATTAGGGTTTCATGTGTTTCTGTGATCACGTTTTAAAATGTTTAAATATGATTCCCTAAAAATACAGTCGTCCCCCATGGTCATATGGGCATAGTCTTTTTATGATATATTTTAGGCCTAATTTCATTTAATATGACCTTAGTCTTTAGTCATGGAGTTAAGCATTAAATTGATAAAATTATTAATGACATCATGGTCAACATAGCCGAAAGCAAGATCGAAATTGATTTAGGAGTTTTGGATGTGTTTTTATGTTTAGTATCAATTCCATCTTCCATCCTGTCTCTGACTCCGCTTATAGTAAGAAGCTTTACTTCATAAAAATGTTTACCTAGCAGAAGCGGAAGCGGAACCGAAATAGAATATGAAAACATAAAATCTGAAGGAAACCGAATCAGTTTCCATTCCAGTTCCGGTTCCGATCACTATTTCATTTCTGACTCTGAGTCCGCTTCTTATTAGTAGAGTGACAGTAACAGTTTTTGCTCTGAGCCCAACAGTGTGTTAAAAGAAGATTATTTAAGATGTTTGTTGCCTGGTTTTGCCTTCGATGTATGTTTGAAAGGTATGATTTTAAAGATACATTTTTGAGATGTTTCATTTAGGGATCTAACTAGAGATTTTGTTGCAGGAAAGCTAAAAGGATGTCAGGAACATCAGGAGAAGCTTCCCAAAGAAATCGGATTGCAGGAACATCAAAGGCAGTACCTAAACCAAAGAAGATCAAGCCAGAATAGTTGCCTTATGCCTTGAGGTATAATCACAAGAGTCCTATTGTGAAAGTGAGCAAAGTAGAATCAAACTGGTCAGACATCACCAACACAAACTTGGGCCAGTACAATTTTGAGGAGCTATATGTAGAAACCTTTACGGAATAGGAAAATGTAACAGGAAGGACACAAAGAATTGTTGATTCTGGCTTGGCCCATATCACTGTGTTTTCTTTATCAATCTAGTGCTCGGAGTTAATCTTGACAGCAGCCAGTGCCTATAATCCTGCTACTAGACAATGCATGGATTCACAAAATAATGTAATTATTGATCTCACTCCTCAAGCATTTCAAAGTATATTCAATGTCCCGGATCCTAAGAACTTGGTGCAATTGGATGAGGCAGAGGCCTTGGAGAAATATAGTAAGTATAAAGAATCCAATAAATCTCATTTGAACAAAAAGTGGTTAAAGACAAAGAAGTCTCAGCAAGCTTGCAGACCCAGGCTTCACATGCATAAATCTCTTGCATGCATGGCTTTCTTCTTCTTTGTGTGTTGCATGCAATACTGGCAGTTCTTGAAGCGCATGACATTTTTCTCTTCTATTCTCTTTTCTTCTAGTTTAACTGAGTTTCCAAGGATAATTGTAAAACCCTGAAAGGGTGGATGACTTAAAATAGAAGTGGAGTTCGAATTTTGTATATTTATAAATACCCTATGGGTATCATATCGTAGAAGGTTGGCTAATAGAGAATAGAATTGGTCACCTAGTATTAGGAGATAGAATTTTGCATAGTGATTAGAAAGATACATTGTTACTTGATTTTGACAGTTAAATAAAATTACAAGTTTTTGCAATATGGTATTAGAATTGAGTTGTTTTACTTGATAAGGCTGATAAGTTATAATCTATCTATATGCCAGTGATTGTGCTAAAGCATAAGAGTTTCTTTTGTGATGAAAATCCTTGGAGGAAACCGGATTTAAGGATTATCTTGTTGGATTATCATTGGATTAAATTTGTTGAAGTCTGTTGATCTATGATCTTAGCAATGAATGAATGTGTGTTCTTTTAAAAAAAAATCTTTGAAGTAGTTGTGATAGGCGAATTAAAATAAGCACCTTAGATGCATACAATGGTATAGATTATTCTATGAATTGTATCATGCTTTGGTTTTCTTGATCTGATTGGAAAACATTCATTGTTGAAGATATATGTCTCGATGTTAGATGAGTTTGTTCATGTTTACTGGTTTACCCTTTGATCTATCTTTTTTATTTTATTTGAAACCCCTTTGATTTACTAAAAATAGTTTGGTAAAATGAGTTATTGCTTGCATTCTTTGTTACCAGCACAGGCCCCCTGAACATTACAATTGCATGAACCAATTGAGTGACACCAGACAGTTGAGAACCAACTACCATGACCTTGGGAGTTAGGCTACTATATGTTGTCTTTCTTTTTCAAGAGAAATAGAGTAGAAATATTATATTTTAATGTTGTTTGTGTCATTTTCACCTTCAACATAAACTGGCACTAGAAGGAGTGCCTGAAAGATTAAGCCGGCTTGCATTGTGTCTTTCTCACCGGAGAAATACGGGAGGATCCTAAGATCCTCCACTAATCCTAAACCATTTGAATAACTTCAAACCCTGGTTAGACCTTGACCCCATGCTCGTAGGATATTGATACCTACCTTACCACCACCGCTTACTCCACCTGGATTCCCACCAAATCCACCTACACCACCACCAGTTCCACCTACATCACTACCACCAAGTAGGCCTGAGTCTCCACCAATTCAACCTATATCACCACCTACTCAACCAATCCCACCCATGGATTACTTAGTCAATAACCCCTATCCATTAGGGACTATTCCAGGAGGAATCCATGATTTACCAAAGAACCCAGAAATTTTTTGTCCTAAATACATACATGGTGAATCAAGAAGTGTTGAGTTGCACATACAAGCATTCAAAGATTCTTGCACAAGAGCTCAAGTTGCTCATTAGGATGTGGTATGTAGAATGTTTCCTTACTGTTTAGGAGATATGGTGTATAACTGGTATTTAAATTTTCCCTAAGGATCTATCCTAGGTTGGACAAATTTAGAAAATGCATTTATTAATCGATTTCGGGTTTATGTAGACCCTACCATTTTGTATCACCAGTTTGCCACAATAAGAAAGGAACATCATGAGCCACTACCATTGTTCAATACTAGATTCAAAATAATATTTTGTAGGTTGCAAGACCCTTATCTAGTAGTTGAGAATAATGCCATACAGGCATATTTAAGAGTTGTTGATCCTTTAATTGGCCTATTCTTGCAAAGAACTTATCAGCCTCGTGAGATAGACTCTTTGTCTAAATTTTATCATCTGGCCATCAAGTTGCAACAACAGATAAGTTTGCAACTAGGAGGTTTAGGAGTAGCTCCTCCTCCCATGAATTATCTTATGCCTAATCCACCATTATACAACACTATCCCAGGGATGTCATATTCCCAATATGGACCTATGTCTGAGCTACAAGCTCCACCTACCATGCCCTTCTTCGGTAATGGCATGCAAGATTCTTCCTTAACGACCTCAAAATCCACAACAACAAGCGGGAGGATCAACCCATGTTCATTCCCCATCCATAGTACAGAATGTACAGAATGAGTAAACTGTCCAACTGACTAGTGAGTTAGAGACTCTTAAGAAGAATCTATCTCAAATGTCTAATGACATGGCACAACTAAGGCAAAACCCTCCCCACAACCGAAATCAGAATTACAACAACCAGGGAGGTTATAACAATCAGGGTAATTATTCTAATTAGAATGGGAACCAGAACACCAATCAGAACTTTCAAGGTCAAAATTACTCTAACCAGAATTACCAAAATCAGAACAGAGGGTATAACTAGAGGTACAACAACAACAAAAACAACAATAGGCAGTGGAATACTGGGCCTAACAATGGGGGAGTTCCCCATAACTATCAGTCAGGTGAGGAGAGATCACATATTGCTAATGTTGTTGACCTCAACTTTATGAATAATTGGTGCAGGCTACTTGATACTGCAACACATTCTGAGGTTAACTGCCCTGAAATGGAAAAGATTGTAAAGATTGCACAAGTTGATGCCCATCCTCCAGCAGGAAATTCCAATCAGGATAATGGGCCAATCACCACTGCCATGACTTATGAAACCATTGAAGAAAAATATCTGTTCCCTATGCAAGGAGATAATGAGCCAGAGGAAGATCTATATGATGCTCAAGCTTTTCAGTCCAAAGGAGGTCACTTTCTAAGAAATCAAAATAAGGGCCCATTTACTACATCTGCACCCTCTAATAACATGGTCCCACCTAACCAAAATGTAGATATCAATCCACCACCACCAAAGGGACCTTCTGATTCTCAGGATAAAGGTAATCTGCCTCCTTTTCCTAAATATCAAGTTAGGAATGATTCAGAGTTTGATTTCATTGCAGAATTAGAGAGACAGAAGACATCACTGTCATTCTTTGACATCATGAAGTGGTGCCCAGCTCAATGGGAGGTAGTATTAAAAGCTTTGGAGGAGGTAGATCGCCTAAAAGGGAAAGGTAAAGTGACTCCAACAAAGGAGACAAATGCAACCATTTATAAAGGTAAGACTAGTACCCCACCTTTTCTGTTAAGTTTAAGAATCTTTGGAAAGAATCTACACAATTGTTTACTGGATAGTGGAGCATCGGGAAATGTCATGCCTTTTTCAATTTGTAAGAAGTTAGGATTGAGTCCTATCCCAACCAATAAAAAGGTGATTCAGTTGGATAAAATTGAAGTCAATGTTGTAGGTGAATTAAAGAACATGCATGTGCAGGTTGGATCAGACCCAAGGATCCAGACCTATATAGATATCCAAGTAGCAGATATCCCATAAACATATGATATGCTCCTAAGTCGGGAGCTAATGAAAATCATAGGGGGATATTTGTCCTTGGATTTCTCTCACATGTGGTTACCATGGAAAGGAGTTGCAACACAGATAAGAATTGAAAGTGAACCTAGGCTCAAACACATGATCACAAAATATGATGCTTCAAATGAAGTAGCATACTTTGAGACTGAGATAGGAGTTTACAAATAAGAGGAAGTCCTTACTTTCTCTATAGTCAGTCCTAGGGATACATTTCCCTTAGAACATAGTGACCCAATGATCTGCATCAACCAGCAGGTTCTGATAAGGAAATTACAAGAAGATAAGCTTGTTTTAGGAGCAAAAACTGATTTGAGTAGTTTCTTGCTTCCTAATTGGTGTAGGATACATTATCATAATCATTCAGAATTAACATGTCAATCATGCTTAGATATTCTAATTCATGTAGATCAAAATCAACAAATATGTCAAGAGAAACAAGCCCAGACCTCCATCAATGAGTTTTCTTTCCAAGTTAAGGATGCAACTATTCTTACACGGGCTAGTCTTTCTCAATAGGAAGGTCCTTCACCAGAAGAACAGACTCAGGTTGTTTGTTCTGAAGTCCAACAAGAGGTAGAGGTATCCCAGTTCCTATTTGATACACCTACCCCACATACTTTGCCAATACCCAAGGCATTGATGAGAAGTGAGTTGGATTGTAATTTAACCCAAGAGGGTGTTCAAGAAGTAATTCCTGGACGAGCAGAAAACATAGAAAAATCTTCAACTGAACTTTGTCCCGAGTCAAATTCTGATAAACAGCAAAAGTCTGAGCCACCACACGTCTCAAGTAAGTCATCCCCTGTTATTCCTAAAAAGAAGGAGCTCCCAGCCAAGGATCAATTATGGACTCTTAAATTTGATGGTTCCAAATCTAAAGCAAGAAGTGGAGCAGGGATTGAGCTAACTAACCCAAAAGGGAAGACTTACTTTGCTTCTTATAGATTGCAGTTTGGTTGCACAAACAATGTGGCTGAGTATGAAGCATTTGCATGGGGTCTTATATTTTCTCATAAGAAGAAGGTTACTACTCTCACAGTTATGGGAGATTTTGAGGTGATTGTAAAGCAGGTATGTAGCCAATATACATGTCACAACAAAAGATTGGTTGCATACAAAAACAGGGTTTGGAATTTAATCAAAGATTTTGATGCTTTTGGGATTAGTCTAATCCCTAGGGTGGCTAATGAAATTGTAGATGCTCTGGCTATGGCTGCTAGTACATTAGAACCTATGCAAGATTCAAATCTGAAGAGGTTTTCAGTTGAGTTGATTTCTGTTCCAGTTGTTCCTGATAATGTTAGACTCTTTCAGGTATTTGATGATGATCAACACATTTTAGCCTTTTTCGAAAGTTCTGATGTATTTCAAGGACAAATAATTGATGAATCTGAATGAGATCAAGGAGATTGGGACCTTGAGAAAGAGAGCCCAGAAGGGATATTGGATTTAAAGAGTAATAGCATTCCGAAGGGAATGGTTGCTTTAGAGAGGATATTTGATTCTGATCCAAGGGCTCGTCAAAGGATGCCTACTGAGAGTGAGGGAGGTAAGTATGAATTTGTTAATTTGACGCACTCAAGTCCGGAAAGGAATGTTCTTATAGGAAAAACTTGTCCTGAATAAATTAAGGACAAGATAATCAAGGTCTTGGAGTAGAACATTGAGGCTATCACTTAGAGATATGATGATTTGAAAACTTTTGACACTTTAGTGATTACCCATACCATCCCTCTCAAGCCAGATGCCAAGTCGTTTCACCAAAAGCAACGCCCAGTCAATGCTTTATTGAGCCCTTAATTCAGAAGGAGGTGCAGAAACTTTTATCTGCTAGAATAATCTTTCCAGTTAGACATTCTACCTGGGTGGCTAATTTAGTTCCTGTCCGCAAGAAGAATGGTGAGATCAGGTTATGTGTGGATTTTAGGAATCTAAACAAGGCCTCTGAAAAAGACAATTATCCATTACCTTCTCTTGATGAAGTATTACAAAAGGTGAATGGATCCCAGATGATGTCATTCTTGGATGGGTATTCTGGATACAATCAGGTACTTGTTAGTCATGAAGATAGGATGAAGACCGCTTTTACTACTAAATGGGGCACATTTTCTTACAGGAGAATGCCTTTCAGTATCATCAATGTTGGAGCTACTTTTCAAAGGGAAATGGATGTAGATTTTAAGGATCTAATATGAAAATGTATAATCATTTATGTAGATGATTTAACCATCTTCTCTAGGAATAGAGAAGATCATGCTGCAGACTTGGAAAAGGTTCTAAGGAAATGTATAAGTTATGGTGTCTCTCTTAACCCAAAGAAATGTGTATCTGGAGTCTCTGAAGGGAAGCTCTTAGGTCACCTTATATCAGAGGAAGGGATTTCCATAGATCCTGACCGAGTGGAGGCCATCTTGAAATTGACAAAGCTAGGTAGCAAGAAAGAAATGAGGTCCTTCTTTGGAAGGATCAATTTTGTTAGGAAATTTATAACAGGGTTTGCAGAGATTGTCAAACCCCTCAATGAAATGATGAAGAAGGATGCAAAGATTGAGTGGAGTGAAGAGGCTAAGTGTGCTTTCATGCAGATTAAACAATCTATATCTGAGGCACCTATTTTGACAAGTCTAGATTATCTAAAACCCTTCTACATTTATTCTTTTGCTTCTGAACATTCATGTGCAGCGATTTTAACATAGAGAAGAGAAGAGAGTGAGGAGAGACCGATTGCTTTTATGAGATCTCCATTTAAGAATGCAGAAGTAAGGTATTCACCACTAGAAAAATAGGCCTTTGCATTAGTACGAGCAGTGAAGAAGTTCAGGCATTACATAATTCGAAGTCAAGTAATGGCCACAGTTCCAGATCCAGCTGTGAAGTCTCTTCTGATGCAAAGTGAATTAGGGGAACGAAGAGGAAAATGGATGGAAATCTTGCAAGAGTTTGAATTAGAGATTCACCCGATGAAACTCATTACAGGAAAAGGATTGTCAAAAGCAATGGCTGAAGTAGATAGAAATATTACTTGCCAACAGTACATGGTTCAATCATTCACGAAGGATCCCTGGTATACAGATTTAATCTTCTTCCTCCTCAATAATAAATGTCCAGAAGGAATGAATGCTACTTAAAGAAGAGCATTGAGGATGAAAAGTGCTCATTACATGCTCAAAGGGGGATCCATTTACAAAAAGAATTTTCAAGGAATTTACCTACATTGTTTGGATCAACAAGAAGCAAAGCTTGCTATTTCTGAGTTTCATGGAAGGCATGGAACAGGGCATGGATCTGTTGATGCTTTTACTCATCATATTTTAAGATCAGACTATTATTGGCCTTATGTGTTTAGAGATGCACATCAACACTGTAGGACTTGTCATGTATGCCAAACCTCTGCACCTAGAGAAATAAATCTTGCAATGCCCCTACAACCAATATATGAGGTAAGGCCATTTGCTCAATGGGAACTTGATTTTGTAGGTGTAATTAATCCAAATTCTTCTGCAGGTCATAAATTCATATTGACTGCAACTAACTACTGCACACGTTGGACTGAGGCATAGCCTTGCAAGAATAGCACCACAAAGGTGGTCATCAAGTTTCTGACTGAGAACATCACAACCAGGTTTGGAGTTCCTTTTGCTCTGGTATGTGATAATGACTCCTCTTTTTCTTCTGCTGAGTTTATTTCACGGGCCTATGAACATAAAATTGTTTTGAAGTATTCTTCCAATTACTACCCTCAGGGAAATGGAGTGGCTGAGTCCAAAAATAAAAACTTGTTGGAAGTTATAAGAAAGTTGTTAGAGAATAATCCTAGGGACTGGCATACCCAGTTGAGATTTTCCTTATGGGAAAATTGAACCAGAATCAAAGCAGCTCTAAGAAATTCACCTTTTAAGTTAGTTTATGGCCAAGATCCAATCTTTCCAATTCATTTACAGATACTTGTCCTTAAGTTCATGCAGGAATTTTATAACAAGGATGATAGGATTGAGGTTAGACTACTTAATTTATTAAACATGGAGGAGCAAAGAGATGCTGCTTTGCAGCAATTCTCTAAGCATCAGGCTGTTGTCAAGTGTTGGTTTAACAAAAGAGCCAAAATAAAAGCTTTTAGGATATCTGATCTTCTTTTATTATGGGATAAGATTAGAGAGAAGAAAGGAGATCATCAAAAATTTGATAGACTTTGGTTAGGTCCTTATCAAGTGGCTGAAATATTAGGCGAGAATGATTTTCATTTGAGTACCTTAACAGGAGTGCCTGTTCCATTACCAGTTAATGGTCAGTTTCTCAAGCACTATTTTGGTGCATAAAAGGTCTGATGTTTTAAAAATAAATTGTATTGTACTATATCATATGTAATTAAGTCTTTTTTTTAGTTTTGTTTGTTTTCTTTCTTTATTTTTGTTTGTTTGTTTTGTTTTGTTTGGTCTTGTTTCGTTGGGGATCTTCATTTTGTTCATTTCAAATTAAGGGGTTGTTATTCAAAGTATGTTACTAGTATTGGGAGAGAAATTGGTTTAGGTATTTTCATTATCACCATTGAAAAGGATTCCATTCTGAAACTTATGTTTTATGACCATTCTAGTTTGGGTTGGAAAAGTTATTAAGGATAGAAGAGTCATGAATTGTGATCAAAGATCTGTCACCAAATTAGGAAAAAATTTGCATGAGTAAGTACCTATTCGTTTTAGAATGGCTCTATCCTTTGATTCAAGTGAAAAATCTGATTCCAAGACTATCATGAAATCTATAGTAGTTCTCAACCCATGTTTTAGATTCATTATGTTTGAAGTATTGAGGAAGGTGCATAAAAGATTTCTACAAGCAAGGTTTTAAAAAAAAAGGGAAAAAAAAGGAGAAAGAAAGAAGAGGCAAACTCAATATCAAATGGGTAATCAACTATCTCTATCGGGGCTATGGATGCCTGGCTGGCAGTAGAGAAATTCTTTGAGAGAACTAGAGGCATCTCCATTGGGGCTATGGACGCCTGTCTGGCAGTGGAGCAATTCCTAGGATTTTACTGCACGATAGTTAAAGGACTTAACCTATGTAGCTTGAATCTTAGGTATAGTTGTTCACAAACAAAGAAAGTATTTACAAAGAATGATGCACAATATATGCACACACTCAGATTCAGAAATAACTCATGAGCACATACATTCTGAGATTCTAGCTCAAACTTATCCTACATATATTTGATCTTATTCAAGTTAAAGTGTTTATAAACCAAGTAGTTTTTGGGTGACTGAAATTTTCTTTGAGTATCTTGAAAATGGGTAAACCATTTTCCCATCCGAGTCGCCATTTGTTATGCTTTGCATAACCACCCTATCTTTTGCCTTGGTCAAAATGGGTCCCCCTTTGTTATTTTTATCATTTTGTTGTTCTTTAAAAAAAGTTTGGAGTCCTTTGTTTCCAACACTTTGTTTTATTTTGAAAGACTGTCGGAATTAGAGTCGGAACCAAATCGGGTTCTGAAACTTTGTTCAAAACTCATTCTGATTCCCATCTCGACAGTCTTGCCTTTTGTTTTGTCTTTATCGGAGCTGGAACCCGAGTGGACGTTAAGTTGGTGTTTATTGAAAATTGCAAAATATAAATTTATCCCGTCTCCGCCTCCGCTTTTTCAACTTTTGTTTTAGTCTTGGTCCTTATGTTAAGTTTTATTAATCAGTCTTTTTATTTTACTTTTTGTGTTTGGTTTCGTTTTATTTTTTGTGGGCGGACTCGGACCCGAAACGGGAATGAAGTTGCAAAATTTCTTAAGTTTCCGAATCAGTTTCAATTCTGATTCCGCTCCCGCCATTTTCTTGGTCGTTGACTATTGACTTAAGTCGCACTGTAGTGAAGTGTTTGTTCTTCTCCAGTTCCAACTCTGCTTAATTGCATTTAATGCATTAATGACAACTACCATGTGTAGGTAAGAACTCTAATTTTTTTTCATTAAGGATTAAACACATTATTATTATCATTGTTAAAGAATCGAAGAGTGAAATAGAGCCGCTACGGAGTACATCTGAGTGAATCGATTGAAGGAGGAGGAGATAATTGCTTGCGAATCAATTCAGAAGGTTAGCCAGGTTTTGCGTTCGAGGTAGGGTACCTATTCTCATTTTTCTTTTATTTTTCTTTTGTGTTCTTTGTTCATATTGTTTCATTTAGATCTTTGGGCGGGTTCACCATTTTGGTAGGTTTGTGTTCTTTCTTTTGTTTGCTGTTCTTGATTTTGTGCTTGCATTTCATGTTTTACAGTGAGTTAGGGCATGGTTGCTTTCACATTTTGTCACGATCACGTCGTGCTACGTTAGGTTTTAAACATGTAGATTTAATTAGGGTTTTCATAGTGAGGTAGATTAAATCTAGGTTTTTACAGTGAGTTAGGGTTGGTAGAATTTGGTTTTACTTATGATTTTTATGCGCAATCGTCTGGTTAATTGAAGGTTTAATCCGTGCCCTAGTTTTTATATCGCGTTTTCTAGGTTAGGGTTTTATGCGTTTCTGTGATCACATTAAAAATGATTAAAATATGATGCCCTAAAATACAGTTGTCCCCACGATCATATGGGCATGGTCGATTTTATGCTATATTTTAAGCCTTATTTTGTTTAATATGACCTTAGTTTTTAATCATGGAGTTATGCGTTAAATTGATAAAATCTTTGATGACATCATGGTCAACATAGCCGAAAGCGAGATCAGAATTGATTTGGAGATTTGGATATGTTTTTATGTTTAGTTTCAATTCCATTTTCCATCCCGTCTTTGACTCCGCTTATAGTAAGAAGCTTTTTACTTCATGAAAATGTTAACCTCGGCGGGAGCGAAAGTGGAACCGAAACAAAATATGAAAACAAAAAAATTTGAAGGAAACCAAATCGATTTCCATTCCGGTTCCGGTTCTGGCCACTATTTCACTTCCGACTCCGAATTGATTTCCATTCCAGTTTCGGTTCCGGTCACTATTTCACTTCCGACTCCGAGCCCGCTGCTTGTTAGTAGGATGATAGTAACAATTTTTGCTTTGAGCCTGATAGTATGTTAAAAGAGGATTATTTAAGATGTTGGTTGCCTGGTTCCACCTCTGATATATGTTTTAAATGTATGAGTTCAAAGACACATTTTGAGATGTTTATTCGAGAATCTAATTAGAGATTTTGTTGCAGGAAAGCTAATAGGATGTCGGGAACATCAAGAGAAGCTTCCCAAAGAAACCAGCCTGCAGGAACATCAAAGGAAATACCTAAACCAAAGAAGATCAAG
>CM021106.1:379395107-379442417 GCA_007115665.2 Sequoiadendron giganteum | reverse complement strand
GTGTAACAAACTGAAGATTGATGATGATATTTTTTTATAATTATTTTATAATATTTTTTATTAATTTTTTATTGGCCCTAATTGTCTTTTTTTAAAACAAACATGTAGAAATACCATAATTTGACCTAAAATAATCAGTTTGAATTTATTTTATTGTGTATATAATTGCTTGTATATTGATGCCATATAATTTGTTTTACAAAAAAGTAACAAATTAAAATTTATTAAAAACTAAAAAAGCTTGACATTTCAATTTTATTGACCAATTTTCTTAGAAATTAATTAAAAATAGAAAAATTAATCCAATCATTAAAAAAATTACATATTTGAAAACTACACATCTTGATCTATAATGGGTTTTAATTTCATAAACCAATTCTATAAAAAATCGTGAGCTATATTGCCAAAGTCAGATATTTATCTTGACATTGCCTTAGACTTTTAGTTGTAGGTCCAAGGCTAAGGATTGGGTTACCAATCCTTTCCCAATCCTAAAACCAATTCAAAAAGTGGGTTGAGATTTCATATTTTTTAGAATGGGTACCTACTTTAAAATGGGTACCCATTTAGGAATGAGATCCTTATCTAAGGCTCGGGACCCTATTCCTAAATAGGTACCCATTTTTAAAAAAATGGTTACCCATTCCTTTCAACATTTTTTTGGCCAAAACTTCCCCTCTTCGTGGACCCAATTTCTTGCACTTACCCCTAACTATGAGCCTTATTATGATGAGTTTTATCTTATTAACCTACCTAAATATGAACCTTATGATGATGATAGCATTGACCAAGATACCATTCATGAGATCCTTATGGACCATCTTGCCATAGATTCCATACACCCCACCATAAACTCCCATATCCCCCAAATCCAAGTCTTCCCCAAAACTAGCTACCTCATGAACCAAATTTAAACCTCCATGATTCATCCTTATCCCACCTTTGGAAATAAAACTACCATCCTAGAAAAATATCCCCCACCAAACCAATCCATGTCATTTGAGTCCTCTTCACTCAAATATTTTTTATCTACCAAATTATTTGCACCAGCCTCCTCCCAATCATTATCACCCAATTCCTTTCATCCATACCAATCTACTAAATATTTTTTCCAACTACTAATTGCATGGGATGAACAACAAAATAAAAAATCTAAGAAATCCATGTCCACAACACCTATCCACCAGTTTCCTTCCACTATGCATATCCTAGATAAAATACCATTAAAACTACAATATTCGTGAACCAAAACCATATAGGTTCAAATAAACACAAAAGTTTCATGAAATCCATAACATCCAAAAGTTCCAAAATCCATAAACATAATAAGGTCGAAAAATATCCCACTAGTTTGAGCATACTATTAAATGTGACACTAGGAACATATATCAAAGGCTTAGTAGATATAGGGAATAACAAATAAATACAAAGTGTATCTATATTATCTAAAAAGGAAATAAGGCTATGTTAAGAGCTTTCTTTAAATCATGTCACCAATTTCTCCCAACCAAATAAAGACCAATGTATTATCAAAATCCCTAATGATGATCATGATATTCATGCTAATCCAATAATCGATTAAGCTCCAATAAATGATTGTGAAACCCATCACAATCTAATATTTGATCAAGATCCTATCTATGATCTTGACACCCAAAATCCCATATTTGATCACGATCCTACCATTGGTATTGAAATTCAAGATGATCCCTTACTCCACCTTTTTCCCATCTATGACCATGAAATAAAAGATGAGCCCATCCATACTCCTAAAACTTCCATTTCCAAAGATGACACTTACCTCCCTTAGACACATAGAGAGTCAAAAGAATGATATGTATCCTACCATACATGAGGATTCCAAAAACAAGATTGATGAAACTGAATATATCATTGATCAAGACACCATAATTACACATAAGGAGAAAATACAATCATCATATAAGTTAGGTTCAACCACTTTCATCAAATTTGGCCTTCTTGCAGTAAAGAATGTAGATCTCTCTCCTAAGTCAAGGTTTTCTAATGATGGATTTGCATCATGTTTCAAAATTCAAATGTATCTTATGACATAAAATATTTCAAAACATGGGTTACAATGGAAAAGGTTTAGGCCTTCATGGTAAATACATTCTAGAACCAATATCAATATATTAAAATTGTTGGTGTAATTAATTGTGTTGTACCTTGTCCTAGGTCATCATTACACCTTAGTTAAGTTTACTTAGGGACCACATAGGAGTTGTTGGAGATTTTCCACTTTTGGTGGAATTATCATGTTATCACTTTTTCATTTCCACCTTTCATGGACACATCATGTGATTCCTCTCCACCTTTTGTGGTGGTTATCACATTATCACTTTCCCACTTTAGGTGGAGTGATATCTTTTCACAATTGTCTCATATCATAAGATTATGCCCTCCTATGTTCTCACCTTGGCTATATAACCAAGGGGTCTCTACTACATTTGTACATTGATATAGACATTGATTCAATTTTCATTATTGGCAGAATACAATTTATTCTTGTCATATTGTTTCTTTCTTATGCTTGTTCTTCTATTAGGGCTCTGATACCATGTAAGAAGATTAAGAGAATACTTGAAACCAAGATAGAAGATCAAGAGCATACTTGGGCTAAGAAAGAGAGATCCTAGAAGCTGATTGAGTGATCTCAATCCCAAGAAAATAGTGCAAAAGGCCCAAATCAGTCATAGCAAATCTATCCTGCAAAGTAGATTTGACATTGCCAATGATGGATGAGGTACTCCCTGTAATGATCAAGTCATAAAAATAGAGCACAAGTATCAAATGAGAGTCACCCTGTCACAAAATGTAGACATTTGGATCTAAATGACACCTCGTGAATCCTGCAGAGAGAAGAAAGGAATCCATCTTGGCATACCAAGCCCTAGGGGCCTGTTTGAGGCCATAGAGAGACTTCCTCAATATACAAACCAAAGAAGAATCTTGTATCAATCCATGTGGCTACTCCATGTAAATCTCCTCATGAAGATCCCCATGAAGAAATGCACTCTTCACATCCATCTGATGTACAACCCAACCATGAGTTGCCGCAATAGCAAGTGTTAAGCGAATGGAGTTCATCTTAGCAATGGGTGCAAAGGTCTTTGTATAGTCAACACCTAGAACCTATGAGAAACCTTTTGCCACAATCTGAGCCTTGTATTTATCCACACTTCCATCCATTGCATACTTGGTCCGATAGATCCACTTGCATCGAACCATCTTTCTCCCCTTGGGGAGTGGAACTAAATCCCATGTGTTGTTCCTCATCAAGGAACTATACTCTTCCTCCATTGTTGAATCCCACTCTAGAACTCCTAATGCTTCCTTGAAGGACTATGGATCTGAAGCAATAGCAATAAAAGCATGTGGAAAATCCTCATGTTGTGACCGAGTCCTTTGAGTATCTTAAGGATCCCCAACAAGAGAACTTGCTGACTCAAGAGTCTGTCAAGCCCACCGAGGTCTATTAGGAGATGAAGGATGAGGCTCCTCAACTGCAAGTGGACCTTGCGAAGGTGTGATCCTGTGAGTCGGAGCTGAGGGAGAATCATCATTTGAGTCACTATCATCACTTTCCACTATGGAGGAAGAAAGAGGAGGATTAGAGGCTAAGCTAGGAGAGCTTTCCTCAAAGTGAACACTCCTCTCAATGAATAATTCATGTGTCTCTGGATCCAAAAGTCTATATGCCTTAACCCCTTCAGGATATCTAACAAAGATGCAAGGCTGACTCTAAGGTTCCAATGCCTTGTGTTTCTCTAGAGGTATGCGTGCCCAAGCTGGACAACCAAAAACTCTGAAGTGTCTCACAACTAGTTTTCTACCACACCAAGCCTCAAAAGGAGTCATACCCTTCAAAGATTTATGGGGAACCCGATTTTGGATGTGTGTTGCACAACTGATAGAGACTACCCAAAATTGAGGACCAAGAGAACAAGCATGAATCATACAACTAGCCATCTCCTTAAGGGTTCTATTCTTCCTTTCTGCAACACCATTCTATTGTGGAATGTATGCAACTAAATGTTGAATATTAATCCCCTCAAGAGTACAAAATTCCTCAAGTCTATTGTTCACATATTCCCTTCCATTGTTTGTGCAAAGAATCTTGACTTGCTTCCCTGATTGCTTCTCAACATGAGCCTTGAAGGCTAGAAATTTGTCAAACACTTCACTCTTGTGAACAAGAAAATAGACCCAAGTGAAATGGGAGTAGTCATCAATGAAGGTAATGACATAGCAGGCCTTGCTAAATGAGGGCACTAGAAATCGACCTGCTACATCACTTTGAACCAATTGAAGAACTTCCAAAGCTCTCCAAGACTTCCCTTTGTCAAACTTCTCTTCTAGATGCTTACCCAAGGAACAACCTTAAGAAACACCTAAAAACCTGATTTGAGGATAGATTTTCTATGACTAACTTGGGCCTTTTGCACTATTTTCTTGGGATTGAGATCACTCAGTCAACTTCTAGGATCTCTCTTTCTCATCCCAAGTATTCTCTTGATCTTCTAGCTCGGTTTCAGATGGCTGAATGTAAGCCTGCTCCAACTCCCTTTCTTTCAGGAGTCAAGCTTGAGGCTAAGTGTTCTACTCCACTTGTTCATGCCACTTTGTATCGTCAGCTTGGTGTGAGTCTCATCTACTTGACTCACACATGCCCTGATATCTCCTTTGTAGTTGGCATGGTTTCACACTTTATTCAAGAACCACATGAGCTTCATTGGAAAGCAGCCAAACGCATCTTGCATTACATACAGGGTACACATCATCATGGGATTCACTATGTAGCAGGTACAAGACTTACCTTGGTGGGATATACAGATTCTCATTGGGCTGGCGATATTGATGATCGTAAGTCCACTTCTAGCTACAAGTTTCATCTCAGTTTTGGCCCCATTTGTTGGTAGAGTAAGAAGAAACATGCTATTTCTCTTTCCTCGACTAAGGCTGAGTATCGAGGGGCTGTTAATGTAGCTAGTGAGGCTTTTTGGCTTCAAAATATTCTCACTGAGCTTGGATTCACTATTCCATGTCCTTCAGTCATTCATTTTGACAATCAGAGTGACATCCAAATCTTGAAGAATTTGGTTCACCATCAGAGGACCAAACACATCGAGATTCATATGTACTACATTTGGGAGCTGATATAGGAGTAGGTCATTGATTTGCAATATTGTCCTACAGGATAGTAGGTTGCAGATATATTCACCAAACCCTTCATTGAGAGTGCATATCATCATTTACGAGTTCTCTTGGGGGTGCAGGATGTTTCATCAAAGAAGGTCACTTGACTTCTTCATTCTCTCTTATGGGGGGGACTTTTTCCTCTTCTAGGGGTTTTGTCCTTCTCATACATTTGAGAGCTTTTTCTCTTGTTTCTCATCTCTCTTTTGGGGGGGAGTTTTTTCCCACATGGTTTTCTCCTTTTCTCCACTTTATGCGAGATTGCATTGCATTTGTACATGGGTACCTAACATGGCCTAATTGTTAGGACACATCTTGCATTGTTTACTTTTGTGTACATTCTCCCTAACTTACACTTAAGGGGGGGTGTTGGTGTAATTAATTGTGTTGTACCTTGTCCTAGGTCATCATTACACCTTAGTTAAGTTTACTTAGGGACCACAGAGGAGTTGTTGGAGATTTTCCACTTTTGGTGGACTTATCATGTTATCACTTTATCATTTCCACATTTTGTGGACACATCATGTGATTCCTCTCCACCTTTTGTGGTGGTTATCACATTATCACTTTCCCACTTTATGTGGAGTGATAGATTTTCACAGTTGTCTCATATCATAAGATTACGAAACTTGTCATAATCTTATGCCCTCCTATGTTCTCACCTTGGTTATATAACCAAGGGGTCTCTACTACATTTGTACATTAATATAGACATTGATTCAATTTGCATTATTGGAAGAATACAGCTCATTCTTGTCATATTGTTTCTATCTCTCTTATGCTTGTGCTTCCATTAGGGCTCAAGATCTTGGGTGGCTACCTTCATAGCCAATTCTTACAAAAATGATGGATATCAAGGTCATGGCTAAACATATCCAAGTGAACAATCTAATGGTGACAACTCAATGGCAGTTGGGGAAACCTCATCCAATGAAAAATTAATAATAGAGGTCATCCATAACACTTCTAAGAATCCTCCTTCCACCCATAATTTTTATACTTCCTACATCCATACTAGAAACCTACTCCCATAATATCCTAAACCCCTTGATTGAGACCAACAACATCACCCATTTTACAAAGTAAAGAATTGCCATAAAACAAAAGATTTTTATCAACTACCAAAGAAAAAGAAAATACAAATTCCACATCAAAATAAAAAAATAAAAAGAAATATGCATCCATAACTAAATAAGAAAGAAAGAAAATTGGATCCCAAAGAAAACTAAATTGATGAATCCAACCAAGATGGGCCATCAAAAAAATCCATAAATCAAAAGTCGCATATTACTATAGTGTAGGAAAAAGTATCCCTTTTTCACACTTAATTTGGGAATTAATATAAAAATGAACTAAATTATGACTTAATTTAGTGTTGTAATATGTATTTTACATATTCACATTAAGTTTAGGGCCCTATTATTTATTAAAATAGACTTAATTGTGCCTTAATGTAGTGTTGTAAACTGTACCCCTTTACACTTTCATACTTATTTAGGGCTTCATTAATTAATTGAGGTTAATTTTCCATAATTGGCCCCTTTAATTCAAATCCAAGCCTAATTAATTCATTTTCCGAAGAGGAAACCCTGACATTCATTAATTCCATAACGTAACACTTATCATTGAGCAATGTGTGTCCTAGGTAAGTGACCTAGGATCCATTCGCCCATGGGAAAATGGGGCCTCACTTAGACCTAAGAACCTAATTTAAATGATGTTTTTGGTGGTATTTTAATGATTTCAAATCTATATTCACATGTCAACTTGTGTTATTTGAATTTTAGGAAATTAATGTTACATACCTACAAATATAAGGTTATTTCACTATGTTTCATCTAAGCATCCTAAGACTTTCAGGCAATCTACGAGTATTCAAGATAAAAAAAATCAAGGAAATTTCAAGAGAATTTCAAGGAATTCAAGAGAATATTTAGTGAATAATTATTGTAGCAATCAAGATCACATTGTCATGTCAAAGTATTCTTGCATCATGCATGTTATTAGAGATAATATGTTGATGTAGTGTTCAAGATCCATTCAAGCATTCAAAGGGATTGTTTCAAATCTAGATTCAAGATCAAGATCCACATCCATTGAAGCCATTTCATGCAAGTTGCAGATCTACTTTCCAAGGTTCATTCAAAGGTTTGGTGAGTTGTGGCATAGGCTTGTTCATTCATCATTCCTTTCATGTTTCCTTTCATTATAAGGTTTAATTACCAAAATGGGTTTGACCAAGGTAAACCCCCATTCATCATAAATAAATAAAATTCCCTCTTGATTTATGTTTGCATATTTAGGTGGAAGAAATCATGAAGATCTCTTGAAGAGAAAAATTGAAGAACTTGTCAAAGTTGCAAAAGTTGTCAAGAAAGTTTTCATCTCACAAAAACTTAATTACAAAATTTATTTTTGGCACTCTGAACCTAAAACTTGGGAAAATTGAGAGATTTAAATTTGTTGCAGAGACTCCCAAAAGCTACATAAAAAACTTGAACCGGGATCCATTCACCCCTAGGTGAATGAGTCCCAAGTTAGCTTCAACAAACCACTTTTAGTGACTAGTTAACATCATCTTACCTCTCTCTAATCTATGATCTGAATTTTGGTTCTATTAGTATTGAGCTTAATCTATTAGATGCAATTTTTAGATTTCATTTTGGATTTGATTTACCCTTTTTAATCTTTCTTGTCAAAGTGATGTTTAATCAGGACCCCTATCCTTGTAAAAAAAGGAAATCAATAGATTCACACTTTGAATTGATTCTCCTCAAGTTTTTTAGTCATTTCATTGTGTGGATCTCATTTCATAATTAAATTAGAGAATTAGGATCCCTTTTCCCCCTTTGGGTCCACTTTTCCATTTTGGGAAACCCTAGGTTCCTATTTTTCTATGTTTCATTTTTGGTGAACCCAACGTTCTACAAAAACATTTTGAAAATTGGAGTCCTTTTAACCCTAGATCTTAGTTTTGCACTAGTTTGCATTATTTTTTCATTAGTTTCATTAGATTTAGGGTTATTTAATATTGCATTAGTGAACATTGCCTTTAAAGTTAAATTTGCATGTTTGCATCACTTAAAATCATTAAAAATTAGAAAAATTGCACGAGATCTATATTTTTTGCATATTACTTACATTAATATCATCGATCAATAATTTAATTTAAAATTTAGATTCATATTGCATGATAAAATTAGTCACATATTTCATCATTTTACCTTAGTTAAACTTGCATTTAGAGACACAAATCTAGAAAAAATTGTTACAATACTTTTTGTTATAAATCAGAAACAAAAAACACATAGGATAAGCTCAAAATCTAAAAATTCAAATTTTAAAAGCCCTAACCTAGGACCCATTCACCCATGAGAAAATGATTCCACGGCCTCTTAAAACCAACTTTTCTGAGATTTTTTTGGTTTTCTGCACTACCCATATCTCTTGGTAACCCCCTATTTCAGTCTAGCAAGTTTCTAAAATTTTTGTTTTATGCATCTAGGTCTAATCATCCATTTAGTGTAACCATTTTAAATCACTCAAAAAAACTTATTCAACATTGAAAGTCATCAAATTTTTAGGATAATTATTTACATTTTGAAGCATTAAATAAGTTGGACAACTTAATTTTCATGTTAGCATGTTTCCTTTTAAGAGATGTGATTTTGACATGGTTAAGAATAGATTGTATAAGTATAACATCCCCTTTATTAGTACAATTTAGAGCAAATAAATGAGGTCATTAAGAAACATTTTAGCCATCCTTCCACTTCCTAGTTATGGGAACCATAACAACCTCATTGTTCTACTAAAATGAATTACAAAAGTTTTAACCACAAGTGAATAATTTATGATGCTATCTCCTAGCAATAAATTTTCTCTTCTATTTCAAAGCCTTATTGCACATCTTAAATAACACATATTCCAAAATTTCCATTTTCATTACAATTGAATATAAAAATTCTCCTATTGCATTTAAAATATCAAGATAGCATATCTTGCATTGCACATTCCATAGAAATGGATATAAGAATACATGCATAGCTTCACTGAGCTTAATAAGAAATAGATACACAAATTGGTCTCGATGTCTCTGCATTGGTGCACACATTATAGTTGTCCCCAAACCTTTGTTGGAGTGAAAAAGACACTGAGAGGGGGGGTGAATCAGTGATTTTAACTCTTTTCACAATTTTAATAAATCTGAAATAAACCAGATGTATTCTCTCACTTATCAATGATAAACTCATTCATGTATTGAATGCAATCACATAAATTGAAATGATAATTATAATAGTGAAACATAGCATATTAAAGAATTCATGCAATGCAATCACATAAACTGAAATGAGAATTATAATAGTGAAACATAGCATATTAAAGCATTCATGCAATGAATCAGACGAACCACATATAAGAAAATAGACACAAGATATGCCGAGTGGAAAACCCTCCTGGGGTAGAAAAATCACTCCTAAAGTGCTTCCTTTTTAGGCTTTCATTTCAATAATCACTTTTGACAATGCCTCATAGGCTGATTTTTGAGCACCAACTCAAGGAGCACCAGCCCCTCTTTTAGAGACACCAATTTCAAGGAGCACCAACCCCTTTTTTGTTTTTAGTAAGTCATACAATGATACAGAGGATCTCTTCATTTCTCTAGTTTTTGTCAAGTGCCTCTTGACGAACAATGTTTATAATCCTCAAGTTTCAAGCATGACCCTTCAGAATTCTAACCATTGTCAAGCCTTAAGAAAGCTTGATGAAATAGCACATAATTTTTTATTTTCAATTTCAATTCACAACTTCTCCTCAATAAATTCATAGTGATATTCTCACACTAGTTTTTAACTTTCTGTTTCATACATTTCTCATTGTTTTTCAAAAATAGTTAACTCCACTTTTCAATGTTTTCTCGCAAAAAATAATAACCCTTATTTTTCACTTAATTTCCAAAAACAAGAACTGAAAGCCCTAATCTCTCTTTTTTCCTACTTAAATAGATTTCATCATTATAATTTTAGATATTGTAACAGTAGTTTGTTTTTCTTTTTCAAAGAATAAAATAGAGGTGATTATCAGAATACTCATTTTTTGTCAAGCAACAATGCTAGATGTTACAGTGTTCCTGTGAGAAAGATCAACATGTATAATTTTTTCTGATAGGAATACCTAAACAACATGAAAATTTAGAAAGCGGACCGAACCCTTGTCCTTACAAGCAGCCTGCATAGGCAGTGCTTATCCAAACAACATTAAAGCATGTATGTAAATCATGAACAATACCCTCATAAACAAACTGCAGCAACAATGTAATGTAACTGAAATCATATAATGATGCATCCAAGAACAATTATCAGTGAATCCAGGTAAGAAACATAAAAGATTTGTAGACTTCATGATTACCCACAAACCAAAAACACAGTCCCATAATTCTGATATGGTAAAACCATTGTGAAATGTAGTTAATATTATGTGAAATCATGCATTTAATTCTGACCACGAAGAGAATAAAACTATTTTCCATCTTCCATATAGAAGTAAACACATATCTTTCTATTATCTTTTCTAGTAGAAGTAACGGTTTTGTAAATCAGTTAAAGAGACGAATACCTGAGAAGACAGGAATAGATTTTGACATGTAGAAAATTACCAAATTGACAGAATAGCAAAGTAGCACAAGCTACTTCTAGTTTCTAGATCTTATCCAATGATAGGAGACTGACAGAAGAATCGACCATGGTGATGGTCTTTCATATTTCCCCATACACTGTCCAAGAAAGTCAGAAAGCCAGGAAATACAATGAAACGACTGTGAGGAGATTTCCATGGTGGTGGCCAAAGTAGGGTTTGAAACCCACAAACAATGAAACAAAATGAATTCTCTATTCTTTCCAAACCAAAAAAGCCAATATCCTTTACCAAACTTGACAAATTTTGAAGTCTGAAAGGACTAAATTAATAATACACAAACTCATGATGCATTTTGAAATCTGCAGACTGTCCAATGCATTGCATGCCAACAAACATCATTTCCATTTAACAATTATTGACTAAGTGAAATGTCGACCACATAATGCCTTGAATTATTTGACATGACCACTATACACATCAAATTTTGATTACCTTAGACTTGTTTTTTTCTTAGTAATCAAAGCCAAGTCACTCCCATGGTGATATTTTAGAACATCATAACCTTATACCTCCTGTCAGCCTTAAGGCCAAGTAATGTGTTGACCAAGAAACCAAATCACATGCATGAGAATGATCAAATGTTTTCCAATGTTCAAAATCAATTTCCACCATACTACCATATATACCCAATGCCTTATGAAATATAATAAAGCCTAATATTTATGCTAAGTTCAATATTCCATTCACCCATGCCAAATTCAGTATACCGAATGCTCAAGCCATTAACAGATATTTAAGGAAACCTGATAAAGTTTTCTTAAGACAAAGAGCCAACTGAAATAATTACCTAATAGAGAAGACTACCTCTGATACTGTTCAGAACAAATTGTATCAATCTCATAATGGTAGAAAAAATGAATAAGCCAACATCATATAATCATGTGTTTCATAGAAAATTGAATAAGCCAAAAATAAGTGAATCACTATAGCACAAAATGTCAAATTAGAAACATGTCACCTAAACAAGGGAACATTAACTTGTAACCAAGATGCCTTATGATCTGCACATGGAGTCAAGTGATCAGTGCCACCAAAGATAATATCATGAATGAAGTAAGTATTCCAATGACAAAATGGAAACAATTCAACTGAGTAATCAACCACCAAGATGCCAAACTGAAATAAATATTGTCATCAAGGACAAATAGAAAAAGAGAGGTTCAAAAACCTTGACCTCCAATTGATGAGGATAAGCATCACTGAAGTGATTTTCTGCAAACCACATACTCAAATGTGGTCCCCCACACATCTACCACACATGGAAAAATGGCCCTCCCCTTTGATGAAGAGATTGGTTGGTAAAACCCCATAACAAATAGCCTTACTAAGCTTAGTGTTGTGCCCTACAATCCATAACCTAATCATATGGTAGCTAACCCTACGAGTATGAAAATACAAAACTAAAATGTCTATATTGGACACAATGAACCTAGACAGTGTAAATAGTGGCTACTTACACTACATTGGCCAAAGTTTCATATAAAAAGTCATCTCTTCACCCACTATCTAGCTCAATTTGGTTAATGACCATTCATGTACTATACATATGAAATTATCTTCTTAAGGTAATCTTTAACCCCATGAAGAACCTACTTATTTTACAATAAACTACACGTAGGCAATTCCTTTCTTAAGGTAATCTTTAACCCCAAGAACAAGCTACGATTATAACATTCCTACTAAGTAACTCAATTAATTCTTAATTATCAAGTAACAAGATTAAATATCATAATGTTAAATCATTGAATGACTCTAGTACCAAAGGTATGATCCCAACTATAAAATTTCCCAATCAATGGTTTATCTCAACTTTAAATGACACCATTCAAAAGTACCAATAAATAACCTCAATTTGAAAGTACAACCTTCAAAAAGAAATGACTTCATTCAAATTATAATCTTATCAATAAATGACCTCAATCAAAAGAATAGTCTCAATAATAAAATATTGTATTCAAGAGTGTAATCACATCAATCAAATATTATCCAAAAAGTAGTTTTTCATCAATAAAAGACTTCACGTTAAGAGTGTAAAATAACCAATCAAGTAAAAATCCAACTCAATAGGGTATTCCCCCCTATGGCTCCAATAAATAGTAATTTCACAAATTCAAGTGATCAACTTAATCATATTGGATAATATCATCCTTAGTTGACCCTAATCCAAGGATAAAATAAACAATCAATGATCAGATTGATCATGTAGGTTATCCCCATTCTAGGGTTCCAATCAACAATCAAGTAAAACAATGATCAAGTGATCATTCAAGTATACACTAACAATATGATTTGCATATCATCTCTTTCTATCTATGACGACAAGTCTTCACACCAACATTGTTGTCGCATTTGCTAACCTCATCAACCCCTAGGGTTTTCCTTAGCATAATATGTTATCAAATACCAGTAACCTCCTACACCCACTTTATGACACATTTATCAAGCAGGTTCTATACTTCCTTACTTATGGCTAAGCATTGCCTATATGATATCTATTTTTGATATATTATTTAATACTATCATAGATAATTATTCCATAACATGGAATACATAGTAATAAATAACTTGTAAGATATATAGATTCCATCAATCATAGTGATAATAGTATATTCATTCACTCCTTATTATGGAGTACATTGAATCACTCAAATGAAAGCCTCAACAACTAGATCAATATTAAATCATTTATTTTATTCTAATAAATCAATATATTTTCCCACAAGACATCAACAACATTCAATCCTTTCATAATCATATAAAGTATAAGAAGGTATAATAACATGCCTATTAAATGCTAATCCCAAATGAAATAAACTGACTTGCAAGCTCAATCCACTTCAAGACTCCTCAGTAATTCTCTCAATCCACACAAAAAAATAATCACATAATCTCACTAAACTCTCCTTTCAAATAACTTTTAGCTCACTAAAGAATATCTCAAACTAAAAATAATAGAATGCAATTGTATATATGTGTCCCAATGAGGTGATTTTCACCCCAATTTATATAGAATTATGAGACTTACTTGCCTATAATCAAGCTATTTTTATTGACACTTCTCAGCTTAAAGGTTCGACTCAGTAATTTACCCGATTGGTGGCAACATTTTAAAACAATACTCATCAAAATAGAATAGAAAATTGACTGAAACAAAGACAACAAGAATTCATCTCAGAAATGCAAGGTGGAAGACAAACATGTCAACTCCAATTTCATTATCTTAAACATGAATTATTCTACCTTTTACTTGGTCTTCCATCACTAGACAATACTCAATAATTTATACTTCTAATCATAATGCAGTTTCATATTTTGGTGCCACCTATTTCTTTCCATCATGCATTTCAGTGTTGTGTTTAGACTAAGTCAACAACTAAATTTCATTCAAATATCTCATAAATTTTTTGACTAGGTCTTCTAACTTTTTCATGCACCCTATTCTTCTTTGTATATGGTATTGTTGTGTTAGATATGTTTTGTATTGCCTTGTTGATGTGCCACATTCCCTATTCCACATGTTGCAATCATTAATTGTTGCAATGCCTTAGTATTATGCACAACCTCTTTATGGTTTATGCACTGAATATGTTGGCTATACCTTGCTTATTGCATTACATAAGTTAGCATATGTGCATGATATTAGTTCAAAGCATTTTACTGATATAATCTCCAACTCTATCTATAGTACATATATATAATTTATCTTAATAAAATTTTCATAAAATCCATTATTCATCTATTAGATTATGTATACAAATAGTTGTTTATGTATTTGTACATATATATACATATGAATACATGTTATGTTCATATGTTTATTCAATCATTATATTCCCACTAAATATATAATCGAAAGGCATTGCATATATTAATACATATACATATGTATGTATGTATTTATCAAATACGTACCTATATACATATACATATTGATATATAAAATTATGACATTATCTAATATTTAATAATATTAGTCATATATATTTATCTTCATTGATGAGCGCATACACGAAATGTATATATACATATCATAAATGTGCAACTCATACCACATGCATATTATGTAATTGTATTCAATAGTTATCGTTCATACACATATACATGAATAAATTTGATGTATATACTTTTCAACATAGATAAAAATAAGAACACATGAAGAATGACTTTCTCACATATTTAAATCATGATCATTCAAAAGAAAAACCACAAACCCTCACAAAATGTTCCCAAACCAAGACCAATTCAAATCATTTTCAAACTATGACCAAGGGTATACTTACCTAATTCCCAAGCTACTAACTTGAGTTAACCAACTAAAAGTGTGTTTGTGTAAGCTCAATTAGGTTTCATTAAGGGTTACCCGACCAATCACTTCTCCTCTCTTTCAGAGGCGTGAACCTATACCTGCATCCAACTTGGCACATTTGTAATGGTAGTTAAATGTTCACTTGAAATCCACTTGCATTTAAAAAAAAATCTATCAATAAAGCATTAGAACATTCATATTGCAATACATATCATTCCATCAATTCAAAACATATTCATTCTTTTGAAATCATTAACATCTTATTGCATGTTCACATATTTCATTCACCTAACAAACATATTAAAGTCGCAATTTACATTTAGCAGCATTTTCACTCATAATGATAAAGTAACTCAGTAACTATGAAATGGGATGTGAAATACTTCTTCCCTTGTGATTCATCATCCTTGATGATTTTATACATATAGAGATATGTATAATCAAATAAAGGTTCTACCTTTAATTTTTCTCTTCATGTAAGAAATAATTATATTCTATTAATTACAAAACATTCTTCCCTTAGAGCATGACCTTTTGCAATCCCATCCATGTTGGAATTTTAATTGAGGGTCCAAACTAACATATAGGAAAATCTTGTGTCCTTTCACATGTAATTTCCCTTAAAGAACTATACTTCATAATCATATCAACTCCCTTGTACTTCTCAAGTACCACTATGACCATATCCTATATGGCACCTATACCTTAGTGAATAGAAAACACGTTCTCATTGGATAATGAATTTATCCTTAGTGTAACCAAAATAGATAAGGAATGTCAATGTATTGTACACTGCAAGTGGTTACCATCCTTTATTTTGGTGTTTAAGCCATTAGACAACTCAGAAGCCAAAATCGTGCATCACTAACACAACTATCTACTTAAGCATAATTATACTACTTCATAATTTTAAGCTTTCCTTGATCTTCTTAATCTATTATTCCATTCAACAACCTTTCATATGTAAGGTTAATCCTATTTCTTATCTTATCTCAACTTTATAGAGATTCAATTTATCTTCCCATATAATGGGTCTAACCTAAATGATAGATTTTATAAGTATTCTACAAATCCACCAAGATTTGGTTTATCCCATTTTCCTAATTTTCTAGCATAATTGAATTCCTCATAAGACAATCATGGCTTACATAAAACCTTAACATTTCTTTATTTTCCCATCTAAGATAACCTTTTGAGGAACACTAAGCAGCTACTTTTCACAATATGATGTTTAGGACTACTATCCTTTCAATCAAAATTTCCAATAAAAATTGGTTACCTTAGTAAGTCTATCCACCATAACATTATGTTAGTTCTATCGACATAAAGAGATCAAAATATTCTTGTTATCTTCCAATTTCCCTCTCGAGTTTCATAGGAGAATATGAGCCCCGCCAATGACAACATCCTATCATCATCCTTTGGCATTCTGGACATCAAATTGCTACATACATTGCAACATTATACTTTATCCCCTTCTAGATTATAGTGGTTCCTCATTCAAAAAAATTTGTTATTCCCTTAAGTATCTGAATAGGACATTAGTTACCTCATTCATTCTTTCATTTCCCAAAATTATGGGTGCATAGGTTCTTTTCTGATTCATATTATTCCTTCAAAACTAAATGAAAACCTATTCCATGGGATTATGCCACATTTGATTTTAATATTTAACTATAGATGGTGGAGCTAAACTCCTTCCTCTTAGGACATCCATATCTTGGATTTATTTCATCCTTTACTCATTTCTAAGTTGTATTCCAAGTTTTATCTCAATGTATTTCTTCTTATGAGTATTTATACTAATGTGAGTAATTATTCTCATTTGATCATGTTGACTTGGTATTATCCTCCAAAATATATCAGCAATATTTACATACTTAACTATCAAGCATGTACATTCCTTGTTAACTCAAGGTTAGAAATATATAATTCTTTTTTATTCCATAGGTGATAATTTTACCTTTCATGATTAGTCATACTATCTTATCCATTTTCTAATGCATCAACAATGCGAACAGTTGATCTTCCAACTTAATTGCGTATAGATCTGTGTTGTAACTATTTCTTTCACATTAGTCATAAGCCTTTACCTTTCCACTACCTCTCACCAGTAATCTTATTAGCTTATCTTTTATCCTTTCCACCTTGTTGTGGTTATTTAGGCCAGGAATTTAGTTGAACCATGAATTTTGAAGAAGTAAATAGTTCTTCCAAATTGAAAATACATCAATGTACTTCATTTGTATGGGGTACTTTATCTGATTCTACCTACTGTCCTTCCCCCTTGAGTGTTTTCACGATATTTTATTCAGCTTAAAATTTAAACTCTTAGCAACATACATTATGCCCAATTGACCGAATTGGTTTTTGATAGTTGATTGTTATCCACCATAATTACCCTTACTAGGTACACCTCATACATACCTTTTTTTTCTAAAACTGGTTACATAATCACCTTCTAGTCTCTTTGATTCAACAGTTGGATCCACCATAACAAGATCTAATGAGTATACCACAATTTACAAGTTACTTTAGCATTCTATTCCAATTCTCTTTTCCATGAATAATAAGATCCTTTAACTATAGCAGAAGATTATCATATGTTTGCAAATCCTCTTTTGTTGATGAGCTTTCTGAAGGATTCCTTATGACAAATGTGTCCTCACCTTAGTGTGTTGTTTCAAAAATATTCTTTTGATTTGACACATAGTCTCCTTTCATATCCTATTTCCTTCTTAACATAAGTTTACTTTCGTTGAAAAGTTGGTAAGTTCTATTCGTACCTTAACCAAACTATCATCTTAACTGAGCCTTTGTCATATTTAATCCAATAAATATCAATCATCTTCTAAGTGATTTTGTCCCTTTTATTTTCTCATAATTTTAGACATTCTACTAGGGTTTTTTGTCTTCCTTCTCCTATTTAATTGGATTCTCCCAATTGACTTCCTTCTTCAACAAAAGTTTCTAATTTATGTTGTCCATTAATTCTTTCCAATAAGAAATAATCATAGACTCTTAATATCCCTATTCAATCTGAATTCCTTGACTCTTTACAACTACTGGTCTCTTTCAACTAAGGGGGTTATTTCAATTATTTCCATCCCTTGAATTCATCTAAACAATATCATCGGATGAAGGTAGCCATTGGTAAACCTTCATAACCCTCCTACTAAACTTGGTTTCCTAATCTTCTGCAATCCAAGGTGTATCATATTGAGTTGTTATTTCAAGAGTTTTCAACTCCAGGGACAACTCTTTCTAGTTCCAAACTTTAAACAAACTTTCTAGAATCTAAACTTCCCTTTTTGTTTCCCATTTGTTCTTTTCCTCTTTCCATCTTGGTATAAGAACTTTTCAACCACTATCTTCTGATAAGGTTTACACATCACTTGCATAATGAGCTCATAGGTTCCAAAGTTGAACCTGGTAGCTCTGATACCATGTCTAACAAGCCTCATTGTTCTACTTAAAATAATTAACAAAGTTTTAACCACAAGTGAATAACTCATGATGTCATCTCATAGCAATAAAAAAATTCCTCTATTTCAAAGACTTGATGCACATCTAAAATAACACATATTTCAAAATTTCCATTTGTATTATAATCAAATACTAAAATTATTCTATTACATTTAAAATCTCAAGATAACATATATTGCATTACAACTTCCATATAAATGGATATAAGAATACATACATAGCTCTGTTGAGCTCAATAAGAAATAGATACACAAATTGATCATAATGTCACCACATTAGTGCATACATTATAGATGTCCCCATTCCTTGGTGCATATATTCTATTTGTCCCCAATATAGGCATAAACATCCCCAAACCTCAACCACCAATTGATGAGGAGAAGCATCACTCAAGCACTTTTCCACCAACCACAGACTCAAATGTAGTCCCCCGCACATCTACCACATTGGAAAGATGGCCCTACCCTTCGATGAAGAGATTGGTTGGTAAAACCCCATAACAAATGACCTTAATAAGCTTAGTGTTGTGCCCTATAATCCATAAACTAATCATATAGTAGCTACACCTACGAGTATGAAAATCCAGAACTAGAATGTCTATATTGGAAATAGTGAACCTTGACAGTGTAAACAATGGCTATGTACACTACTTTGACCAAAGTTTCATATAAGAATTCATCTCTTCACCCACTATATAGCTTGATTTGGTTAATGAATATTCATGTACTATGCATAGGAAATTCCATTCTTAAGGTAATCTTTAACCCTAGGAACAACCTATTTCTTTTATAATAAACTACATGCAAGGAATTCCCTTCTTAAGGTAATATTTAACCCCGAGAACAACATACAATTATAAAATTCCTACTAAGTAACCCAATTAACTCTTATATATTGAGTAATAAGATGAAATATCATAACATTACATCATTGAATGACTCTAGTACCAAAGATACGATCCCAACTATAAAATTTCCCAATCAATGGTTTATCTCAACTTTAAATGACACCATTCAAAAGTACCAATAAATAACCTCAATTTAAAAGTACAACCTTCAACAAGAAATGAATTCATTCAAAGTATAATATTATCAATAAATGACCTGAATCAAAAGAATAGCCTCAACAATAAAAGACTATATTCAAGAGTGTAATCACATCAATAAAATACTATCCAAAAAGTAGTTTTTCATCAATAAAAGACTTCACGTTAAGAGTGTAAAAAAATAATCAAGTAACAAGACAAATCAATAGGGTATTCCCACCTATGGATCCAATCAAATAGTAATTTCACAAATTGAAGTGATCAACTTAATCACATTGGATAATCTCATCCTTAGTTGACCCTAATCCAAGGATAAAATAAACAATCAATGATCAGATCAATCATGTAGGTTATTCCCAACCTAGGGTTCCAATCAACAATCAAGTAAAAAAATGATCAAGTGGTCATTCAATTATATACTAACAATATGGTTTGCATTTCATCTCTTTCTATTCATGATGACAAGTCTTTACACCAACATTGTTTTCGTGTTTGCTAACCTCATTAGCCCCTAGGGTTTTCCTTAGCATAATATGTTATCAAATACCAATAACCTCCTACATACACTTTATGACACATTTATCAAGAAGGTTCTATACTTCCTTACTTCTAGCTAAGCATTGCCTATATGAGATTTGTTTTTGATATAGTATTTAATACTATCATAGATACATATTCCATAACATGGAATACATAGTAATGAGTAACTTAGTAAGATATATAGACTCCATCTATCATAGTGATAATAGTATATTCATTCACTCCTTATTATGGAGTACGTTCAATCACTCAAATAAAATCCTCAACAACTAGATCAATAGTAAATATTTTCTTTTATTCTAACAAATCAATGCAGTTTTTGCACAAGACATCAACAACACTCAATCCTTTCATAATCATATAAAGTATAAGAGGGCAGAATAACATGCATGTTAAACATTACTCCCAAATGAAACAAACTAACTTGAAAGCTCAATCACTCCAAGACTCCTCATTAATTCTCTCAATCCACAAAGAAAAATACTCACATAATCTCACTAAACTCTCCTTTCAAATAACTCTTAGCTCACTGAAGAATATATCACACTTAAACAAATAGAATGCAATTATATATGTATGTCCGAATAAAGTGATATTCACCCCAATTTATATAGAATTATGAGACTTACCAGCCTATACTCAAGCTATGTTTATTGACACTTTTGAGTTGTAAGGTTCGACTCGGTAGTTTACCCAATTGGTGGCAACATTTTAAAATAATACTCATCAAAATAGAACAACAAGTTGACTAAAATAGAGACATCAAGAATTCATCTCAGAAATTTAAGGTGAGAGACAAACAGGTCGACTCCAATTTTTCCAACTTAAACATGAATTATTCTACCTTTTACTTAGTCTTCCATCACTAGACAATACTCAGTAATTTAGAGTTATAATCATAATGTAGTTTCATATTTTAGTGTCACCTATTTCTTTCCATCATGCATTTTAAAGTTGTTGTGTTTAGACTAAGTCATCAACTAAATGTCATTCAAATATCTCATAAATTTTTTGACTAAGTCTACTAAATTTTCAGCGCACTCTATTCTTCTCTGTACATGGTATTGTTGTGTTAGCTATGTTTGGTATTACTTTGTTGTTGTGTCACATTCCCTATTCCATGTGTTGCATTCATTAATTGTTACAATGCCTTAGTATTAAGCGCAACCGCTTTATGGTTTATGCATTGAATATTTTGGTTATACCTTACTTATTGCATTACATAAGTTAGCATATGAGTGTGAACTTAGTTCAAAGTATTTTGTTGATATAATCTCTAGTTATATATATATAGTACATATATTTTTTAATATTGTTGAGAATTTTGTCTCAACTTCCAATTTGTACCTCTGCTTTTGGACTTGGCAAAAATTTGATGCTTCAACCTTTACCGCCTTACCATGCCTGGCATCTTTTTGTCTTCACTACTTTACCCCATTTGTGCCTTCATCCCTTGGCGGTACCATGGTGATAGGCTTGGCAGTTACCGCCTTACCACGAGCGGTGTGTCCACTCACTGTGGTGTTCGTAGTGAGACCGCCTACGCTCACCTTGGAAATTACCACCTTAGCATGGGCAGTGGGTCCACTCACTGTAGTGACCATGGTGAGACCGCTTGCAGTCCAGCTGGTGGTTACTACCCTACCACGGGGTGGCCTGGTGGCCCCCATGGTAGTGTGGTATGACTACTAACGGTTAGCTTTGCGGTTACCGCCTCACCACGTGTCAACTCCAATCGGGTAGCGGTAGTATGGTGTAGACAAGGAGTGAGCTTAGATGGTCATACTGCCATACCGTAGATGGGTCAGTTGGACTTAGCAGTAGCACGAGGTATTTTTGGTAGAGCTCGACAGAGTCGAAGGGTGAGCTCAAACGAGCTCACCGCATTATCGTGGGTTGACTCGGATGGAACAATAGTAGTGCGAGAAAGACATGACAATGCTTGGAGGCACATATCAACATACCGGGATGGGTGAAGACTAGCTCGACAGTAGTGCGGGGAAGAATGGGTGAGATCGGCAGAGCTCACCACTTTACCGTGGATGGGTAGAGTTAGCTCGGTGGTGGAGCGGTAGAGTCTTAGAGAGCTCAGGTGAACTTGGACTAGGTTTTGACCAAGATGGAATCAGAATCAAATGAGATCAGTGAATAGTTAGTGGAAACGTGGTAGTTTGACAATAGTTTGATTGGCTAAAGGCCAATGTGGTCAAAGCAGTAATTGCAAGTCAATTTCAGCTGATGACAGGAACCTGATTTGGGTGGTGAAGTTATTGTTGGGTGGCTTGCTACAATCAGTGAAGATCAATGGCATACTGGAAGTTCAATAAATGAACCTGAAGCCATGGGATTGGTTGAGAAGGTAAATGTGATGAAGACTTGTAAATTCAATATGAGGTTGATGGATATGTACGTATGGGTGAAAGTCGATGTAAGAGTCGAATAAATTGTATACTTGGAGAATGCAATTATTGTAATAGTGAGACAAAATAACTCTAAGTTGTTGTGAGTTGATCAGAGAAGACTGAAGATCTTGTATGTAACCTTTTTACTATAATACAAAAATTGTCTTGCTTGGTGTGGTGGGTTTTTTACCTGTAAAAGTTTTCCCATGCATATCTTGTGTCAAATATGAATGCTTAATTATGTTTTCTATTTTATGTTGTTTGTATCTAATCTCAGTAGTTTTTAGAAGCTATTAGAACCTGTTTATGCTCCTCTCCTCTGTTGTATTAGTGTTAAGGGAATGTATTCTGCACTGTTGGGTCATTAGATCCACCCCTATTTTCCCTTCAAGTGGTATCAGGGCCTGGCCCATTGCGTTATCCTTGAGAGAAAGCTCAATTTTTTTGTCCTAATACAGTTTCAGTGGGAGTCTTGCATTGTTAAAACTTTTTTCTATTTGAGATGGCAAGTACATCAGGTAGAGTAGATATTGAAAAGTTTAATGGCATAAAATTTGAGTTATGGAAACTCAAAATGGAAGACTTGTTGGTGGATAGAGACCTTTGGTTAGTAGTGTCTAGAACTAAGCCACAAAGTATGATGCAAGAGGCTTGGGATCTTGCTGATAGAAAAGCAAGAGGTCTGACAAGACTGAGTCTAGCCAATTTTGTACTCCTGAATGTCCATGAGGAGTAGTTTGCAGCTTCATTGTGGAAGAAGCTTGGTGATATTTATCAAGGAAAGTCTCTGGTAAATAAGTTATTCCTGAGGAAGAATTTGTACTCCTTGAAGATGGAAGAAGGTGCATCTGTTCCAGACCATCTGAACTTGTTTAACATGAATGTTACTCAACTGGCATCTGTAGGTGTAAACACTAAGGAGGAGGATCATTGCATGCACTAGTTGTGTTCATTACCTGACAGTTGGGGTCATTTGGTGATAGCCATTGGAAGCACAACCACTAAATTCAAGATGGATGATGTGGTTGCTTTGCTTCTATCTGAAGAAATGCGAAGGAAGTCTTTTGAGATGGCCAAAGAGACTCTTGTTGTTCGAGGTAGACCAAAGGAGAAAGGAAAGAAGAAGGACAAGAAGTCGAAATCCAAATCTGTAGGGAGATCAAAGTCTCTTGGTAAAAAGTTCAAGGTGAGATGCTGGAACTATGGGCAACCTAATCATATTCGGAAGGAGTGTAAGGAGAAGAAGAAGAAGAATAATGCTTCAAACAATGAATCTTCTCAAAGTGATGCAAACGCCTTCATTGCAGCAACCTTGACAACTCAGGCATTAGATGATGTATGGCCAGTTGACTTAGGTGCATCCTTTCACATGATGTCCAATAGAGAATGGTTCTCTAAATATGAGAAGTATGGTGGTGGAAAGGTTTACCTAGCAAGTGGTTCAACATTGGAGATAGTTGGTAGAGGAAGAGTTAGAAATTAGTTTCCTGATGGGAGAGTCAAAGGTCTTGGTGGTGTACTTCACATACCAGGTCTAGCTCATAATCTTCTTTTTGTCAGTAAGTTAAATGATGCTGGTGTAGAATTTTCTTTCTCTAGTAGAAGATGTAAAATGGCTAGAGGTGCAATGGTGTTGGCTAAGGGTGTTCGTACTGACACTCTGTACAAGTTGGATGCACATCCTGTTCAATGTAGCAATGCCTCTATAAAGTCAAGCAATGTTGCTCCTATAGAGAAAGATGAAGACACTTCTATGTTTGCAAATTATTTGGAGCTAAAACTCCTAGATGAGAAGACTATACTATGGAATCATAGACTAGGTCACATAGTGAGAAAGGTTTAAAAACCTTGAAGAATAAAAATCTGGTAGAAGGGCTTGATGATTGTAACCGTGAGTTTGATTTTTGCGAACATTGTATCTATGGAAAACAAAACCGTATTTCATTTTACTCTAGTCCTCATAAATCTTCTGGCATATTGGATTATGTTCAATTAGATGTGTTTGGTCTAGTTAATGTTCCTTCATTATCGAATTCTAGATATTATGTTTCTTTAATTGATGAATATTCAAGAAGGGCATTTATATACTTTCTTAAAAGTAAATCAGAAGTGTTCAATCAGTTTAAAGAGTTTAAATCTTTGGTAGAGAATCAAACTGGAAGGAAAATTAAATGTTTGAGGATAGACAATGGCAGTGAATTTTGTTCTGCAGATTTTGAAAGGTATTGCACTGATCATGGAATCAAAAGGCATAAGACAATGCCTTACACTCCACAATAGAATGGTGTTGTTGAAAGGTTGAACAAGACGTTGATGGAAAAGGCAAGGAGTATGTTGAGCAGTGTCGGTCTAGAGCAGAAGTTTTGGGCTAAGGCTATGGCTACAACATGTTCTCTAGTAAACTGATCTCCTTGCTCTACTCTTGTTGATAAGACACCTTTGGAAGCTTGGTCTGGTAAGAATCCCTCTCTGAGGCATGTTCGTGTTTCTAGTTGTGAGGCATATGTTTATGTGCCAAATGAAAAGAGATCCAAATTGGATAACAAGGATGTCAAGTGTATTCTCATCGGCTATGGAGTTGGTGTGAAGGGATACAAGCTTTGGAACCCTGTTACTAAGAAGGTTTTGTACAACAGAAGTGTGATATTTTATGAACTGAAACCTTTAGTAAGTGATCAACAACTTGAGACAAATCAGAGTGACAAGAAAAAGGATGTAGTCCCCAAACTCCAAAAAGGAAAGAGTTGCATGGTGTACCTGAGACTGAGGAGAGTTCAAGCAGCTCTGGAAGTTCTGATGATGAACAACCACAACCTCAACCTATAAGAAGTTTGACATGAGAAAAAAGGCAACCTGAAAGGTATGGTTTCTCTATGTTAGATTCAAACTGTGCCTATGCTTTAATTACTAGCAACGATGAGCCTAGGACTATAAAAGAAGAAATCAACATGTCTAATTCAAATTCTTGGCTGGAAGCCATGAATGAAGAGATGGATTCATTGAAGAAGAATGAAACTTGGGATTTGGTACCACTGCCTAAAGGGTGAAAGCTTGTTGGTTGTAAGTGGATATTCAAAAAGAAGACAAGCCTTGATGGAAGTGTTGAGAATTATAAGGCAAGGTTGGTTGCAAAGGGATTTTCCCAAATTGAGGGAATTGATTATGGAGACATTTTTTCCCCTGTAGCAAAGTTGACATCTATCAGATTTCTATTGTCATTGGCAGTTGTGTATGATTTTCAAATTGAACAGATGGATCTGATGATAATGTTTCTCCATGGTGAGCTAGAAGAAGAAATTTATATGTCCCAACCTGAGCATTTCGTTGTGAAAGGTAAACAAAATCTAGTATGTAAGTTAAATAAATCTCTATATGGTTTGAAGCAGTCTCCTAGAATGTGATACTAGAAATTTGACACATTTGTGTTGTCTATGGGATTTTTAAGATCAAAATCTGATCATTGTGTTTATCATAATCTAAGAATGATCGTGTGATTGTTATTACACTATACGTGGATGATATGTTATTCATAGGAAATAGCAAGACTATGATTTATGATCTTAAATCTCAGTTATCTGTAAAGTTTGAAATGAAGGATCTTGGTGTAGTAAGGTACATTCTTGGAATGGAGAAAACCAAGGATAGAACAAGCAAAAAGCTTAGGTCAACCAAATTGAGTATGTGAATATAGTTCTAGAGAGGTTTGGTATGATTGAATGCAAGCAACTAGTTGTTCCAGTCATGTAGGGAACAAAGCTATCTGTTGAAGACTATCCAAATTCTGCTATTGAGATGGAGGACATTACCAGCGTGCCTTATGCAAGTTCTATTGGTAGTTTGATGTATGTTATGGTTTGTACAAGACCAGAAATTGCCCAAGTAGTGGGAGTTCTAAGCCTTTTCATGGAAAATCCAGGAAGATCACATTGGGATGTTGTGAAGAGAGTGTTCACATATTTGAAGGGGACTTCAGATTAAGCTTTGTGTTACCATGGTAGTTTGGTTGCATCACAAAGAACACTCAGCATTCAAGGATATGTTGATTATGATTGGGCAGGGGACATTGACATCAGGCAATCCACTAGTGGATACACATTCATGCTAAATGGTGGAGAAATCAGTTCGATGAGCAAGCGATAGGTTGTTGTTGCTCTATCCACAACAAAGGCAGAGTACATGGCTGCAACTCACACCTACAAGGAAGTTGTTTGGCTGAGACATTTGTGTTCAGACATTGGTTTTAATGCAAGGTAGATCACTATTTACTTTGACAATCAGAGTGCCATTTTTTTGGAAAAGAACCCGACCTTCCATGCCAGGACGAAGCACATTGATGTGCAATTTCACTTCGTGAGGGACATGGTGGAAGTTGGAAGAGTCTATCTTGAAAAGGTCGACACTTTGAAGAATGTTGCAGATGCTTTGACAAAGTTGGTGAGCACAAACAAGTTCAGATGGTGCACAGAATCAATGCACCTTGGGCCTATGACAGTCACTAAATTTTCAAAGTCATGAGGAAGCTGGAAGTCTTCGCCAAGTGGGAGCTCATTGAGAATTTTGTGTCTCAACTTCTAGTTTGTACCTCTTCTTTTGGACTTGGGAAAAATTTGATGTTTCAACCTTTACCGCCTTACCGCGCTTGGCTTCTTTTTGTCCTTACCGTTTTACCGCGTTTGTGCCTTCATCTCTTGGTGGTACCATGGTGACAGGCTTGGTGGTTATCGCCTTACCACGGGCGGTGGGTCCACTCACCATGGTGGCCATGGTGAGACCACCTATGGTCACCCTAGCAGTTACTGCCTTAGCGCAAGTAGTGATTCCACTCACTGCGGTGATCGTGGTGAGACCGCATGTGGTCTGTCTGGTGGTTATTGTCCTACCGCAGGGTGGCCTGGCGGCCCCCACAATAATGCGGTATGACCACTAACAATTAGCTCGGTGGTTACTGCCTCACCGTGGGTCAACTCCAATCAAGTAGTGGTAGCACGGTGTAGACAAGGAGCGAGCTCATATGGTCATACTGTCACACCATGGACGGGTCAGTTGGACTCGGCGGTAGCGCGGGGTATCTTTGGCAGAGCTCGATGGAGTCGAAGGGTGAGCTTGGACAAGCTCACCGCATTACCGCAGGTTGACTCAGATGGAGCAGCAATAGCATGGGAAAGACACAGTAGAGCTCATAGGCACATACCACCATACCGCAATAGGTGAAGACTAGCTCGGCAGTAGCATAGGGAAGCATGGGTGAGCTCAACAGAGCTCACTGCTTTATCGTGGATGGGTAGAGTCAGCTTGGCGGTGGAACGGTAGAGTCTTAGAGAGCTTGGATGAGCTAGGACCAGGTTTTGACCAAGTTGGACTCAAGGTCAAATGAGATCAGCAAATAGTTGGTGGACACATGGTAGTTTGACAGCAATCTAATTGGCTAAAGGCCAATGTGGTAAAAGCAGTAATTGCAGGCCGATTTCAGCTGATGACAGGAACACGATTTGGGTGGTGAAGTTATTGTTGGGTGGCTCGCTGCAATCAGTGAAGATTGATGGAATCCTAGAAGTTTGATGCATGAACCTGAAGCCATGGGATTGGTTGAGAGGGTAAATGTGATGAAGACTTGTAAATTCAGTATGAGGTTGACGAATATGTACGTATGAGTGCAAGTTGATGTAAGAGTCGAATACATTGTATACTTGGAGAATGCAATTATTGTCACAATGAGATAGAATAACTCTAAGCTATTGTGAGTTGATCAGAGAAGACTGAAGCTTTTGTATGTAACCTTTTTATTGTAATAAAAAAACTGTCTTGCTTGGTGTGGTGGGTTTTTTACTTGTAAAGGTTTTCCCACGTATATCTTGTGTCAACTGTGAATGCTTAATTTTATTTTCTATTTTATGTTTTTTGTATCTAATCTCAGTATTTTTTAGAAGCTATTAGAAGTTGTGTATGCTCCTCTCCTCTATTGTATTAGTGTTAAGGGAATGTTTTCCGCACTGTTGGGTCATTAGATCAACCCCTATTTTCCCTTCAAATATATATACACAAAGTATACATATATAATTTATCTTAATCAAATATTCATAAAATGCATTATTCATCTATTCGAGTACGTATATAAATAAATATTTATGTATTTTTATATATATACATATGAATACATGTTACTTTCATATGTTTATTCAATCATTATATGTCATCTGAGTATATATAATCCAAAGGAATTACATATATTAATACATATATGTACGTATGTAATTATAAAATATGTACCTATATACATATACATATTAATATTAATATATACAAGTATGCCATTATCTAATATTAAATAATATTATTCATATATATTCATCTTCATTGATGAGTACATACACAAAATTTGTACATATATACATGTCATAAACATGAAACTCATATCAATATGCATAGTCTGTAATAATATGCATTAGTTACCATTCATACACATACACATACACGTGTATAAATTTGATGAATACAATTGTTGACATAGATAAAAATATGAACACGTGAAGAAGGACTTTCTCACATATTCAAATCATGATCATTCAAAAGAAAAACCACAAACCCTCACAAAATGTTCCCAATCCAAGACCAATTCAAATCATTTTCAAACTATGACCAAGGGTACACTTACTTGATTCCCAAGCTACTGAATTGACTTAACCAACTAAAAGTGAGTGTGTGTAAGCTCAGTTAGGTTTTATTAAGGGTTAACTGACCAATCACTTCTCGTGAGTGATACTTCCCCTCCCTCCCAGAGGTGTAAAGCTATACCTACATCCAAGTTAGAACATTTTTAATGGTAGTTAAATGTTCACTTGAAATCCACTTACATTTTAAAACATTTCTAGCAACAAAACATTAGAATTTTCATATTGCAATACATAGCATTCCATCAATTTAAAACATATTCATTATTTTTAAATCATCAACATCTTATTGCATATTCACATATTTCATTCACCTAACAAACATATTAAAGTCACAATTTACATTTAGCAACATTTTTACTCATAATAGTAAAGTAACTTGGTAACTATGAAATGAGATGTAATAAGAACATCTTAGAGAAATAAAACCAAACCATTGACGCATTCCTTAATATCACCTTGCCTATCCCTCACTCAAACCCTATTATCTCTCTCATTTGTGAGGATGATATGATACAAGAAGATACAAGCATAGATAATTATGAAAACCATGATTTTTATTCTCCTAATACCTCTCCTATTGGTGACGAAGGTGTGTTGGTGAAAGAAGATGCAATCATTGAGAATCGTGAAAGACTTGTTTTTCCCTCTCCTTATTCCACTTGGGAAGATATTATGACACAAGAAGATGAGATCATTGACACATTTCTTAACATTACTTTACCTAGTCTCCATTTATCTCTCAAGAACCCTCTTGTGAGAATACTTTAGTGAAAGAGGATGCAATTGTGGACAATCATGACAATCACATTTTTCCTTCTACCAAAATCTATCTTATTTGTGAAGAAGATATTTTGGAGATAAAAGATCCAATGATTGAGAGCTATGATAATCCTATTTATTTCTCTTCTCCTACCTCTCTTACTTGGGAAGACATTATAGGACATGTAATTATAGATAACCATTACAATATAATTTTTTCTTCTCCTAATATATCTCCTAGTTGTGAAGAAGATAGTTTGGTGTTAGAAGATACACTCATTGAGAGCTATAAGATTCTTTTTTCTCCCTTTCTGAATGCTCCTACCATTTGTAAAGATCTATTACAATGAAAGGATCCAATCATTGGTAAGCATGAAAATTATTTCTTTTATTCTCTTGATGCCTCCCATATTTGTGATGGAGTTATCTTACAAAATCTAACCATGGAATTTGATCAACATTTTGTTTTCTCCTCTCCTAAAATCTCTCCTACTAGGGAAGATATCATGGTGCAAGAAAATGATAGAATTAATACATGTCTTTCAAACAATAGTAATGTGGCTTCCTTACATGAATATGATGAAGTGACATTAGATTCTCCTTCACTAAGAGATCATGAAAATAAGGATAATTCTTTTGAGGTTATGCACATTAGATATCCCTTGAAGTGATCTCTTGAGCCACTTCTTATCTTATATCCACCCTTACATCAACAAGTTCAAAACAAACTTGTACTTACCCTAAGACCACATCAAAATAATGTTTTGTAGCAATTGAGTTGTAATACTGTTGCTCACACATGTAATACAAGGAACAATATGTAACCACAAAATACTCCCACTTCATTACCATTGCCTCAACCTATTGTGTCTAGTGTTCCTCATTTACCTCACATAGTGGAAAGGAGTATGATCTTGTTGAACAACTTAAGAATACTCCTGCTAAGATAGCCTTATGGGATCTTATTCAAGCCTCACCTAGCTACCATAGTATGTTTCAAATATACTTACAACAAGGTGTGGTTCCTCCTAATATAAATCCACATGATATGGAAGTCCTATCTCAAGAAATGAATGTGGTTAATCTAGACATTTTTTTCACCAAAGTGAGTTACCCTCCTTGGAAGTTCAAAAAAGAAATGAAGCTTTCATGATCATAGTCATTATTAATAGAAAAGGAATAAAGAGAACCCTTTTTGATAATGGTTCAACCCTTAATGTGTGTAGTGTGAAGCTTTTGGATAAGATTATAATCGATAAGAATAAGATTGAACCTGACTTGTTTTCCATTCATGGATTTGATAACATAGGAAAATAACTGCTTGGCATGATCACATTACTTGTTACTATTGGAAAGGCCACATTGAAAACTACTATCCATGTTATGACTCATGATATTACATATAATATTCTTTTAGGTAGACCATGGATTCATCAAATGCATGTGATGCCTTGGAATCTTCATCATATAATGAAGTATGTCTACAAAAACAAAGCATATACAATCAAAGTTGATCCTGAGCCTTATAGTGTTTTACAACTTGAAAAGGACAAGGAAAATCCTTTGAAATCATTGACACCAACTACACAAGTGGAACCTGTGCAAGAGAAATACAAAGAAAAACATATTGAGGAAGTCACTAAGCTATTGGAAGATGATTGAGATTCCTTGGATTTAACACCTACATTCATGGACGAATACAAGATCACAAAAAAAGAGTTTGAAAATGGAAAATAAAAAGAGGTAATGTCAACAAAAATTTGGAAGAACCATCAAAAGAATCCACTTCAACCACTTTAGGAGAAGAAATAAATAACACAAAAAACTTTTATGAAGTTGCTTACAAACAACCAATAAATCTAAAAGAAATGAAAAATATTTATGAAAAAGGTTATGAACTTATGAAGCAAATTGGTTATAGCGGAAAAGGATGTGGTGCTAGAGAACAAGGTATCCATGTCCCTATAGAGCCTAACACACAAGAAATAACTAGTGGTCTCAGTTATTGTCCTTCAAAAGAAATGAAAGTATCAAAAAATAATTCACTCAACATCAACACTCTTACAAAAGATTCTTCCAAGACAACCTTAACTTTGGTGCATCCTAAATTGATAAATACTATATGTGGGAATATATCATTAGATATGCATCATGTTGATACTTTTTCTACTCATTATAATTAATAAAATTAGTTGTTTCTCCTTTTCATGTGGTAGTTGTATTATCATAGCATATTCACTACAATACATGAGGGTATAAACTTGGCTTTATGCAATCATATTTTCTATTTGCAAGGAGTAGCATATCATCATCCATTTTTAGCTCAATATTTCCCTTGGGGGGAAATGGGTTCAATAGCCTTGTCCTAGTATGGCACTTGTCATTGCCTCTTTTGGCTAGTTGACTACCTTCCATTTATATATCAGAGAAATCTTGGGAAGCGAGTGACCTACTATAGGTTGAATCTCATGTGCCTTACTAGTATTTTCTCTTTATTTTATTTTGTGTGTTTCCTTGTGTGGTTGTATGTGCATAATGTGGTCCCCCATACTATTATGTTTGATGCATCTCTCTCTTCATTTTCATTCCTTTATTTGTACCTATATTCTTCTATATGTCATAAAAATTCATCTTTTCATTTGACTTGTGTTTTCCTTTTGGGGATGAAACAAGGCATTGAGACATTTAGGTCTCTTCCATGTTGACCCAAAATATTTTTCTTTGTTTTCTCTCTCTATGTGGCATTCTTCCTGTTCTACAAGTATTTGGGGAATGATGGCATTTTTGAGCTCTATAAAAAAATCATAGCAAAGAAATACTAACCCTGAATCTGTGGATCCCTTATGTGTTTTTGGATTTCATTTTGGGGGCAACCCCTTTTCATGATGTAGCCTCATTTGGAAACATATGACTTAGCATAGGGATTTTTGAGTAAGCTCTCATTTACTACTTTAAAGAAATTTCTCACAACAATGGTGTAGTAGTTCCTTTAAAGTGGGGGCATACATTGGCATTATTATTTTGAAAATTTTGACATCCTCACATTTCTTTGTGCAATTTTATTTTTGCTTGTGATGCATCCTTTTCTTGTGGTGTCATTGGGTTTGATGTCCTTTGAGAGAATCATATTTCTTAGCATATGAATTTCCTCTTAGTGGTGATGCTACGTGTTGCATTCCCTAATTTGTGGATCATTTATTCTTTTACCTGTCCTCTTTTGGTGACATTAGGCATGATGATCCCTAAGAAGAGACCTCATGAACTAAGCAAATTCCATTTGAACAAACCTTTATTTGCATTTTGTTTATAAGTGTTTAGCATAAGACAACCTGTTAACCTTTTGAAGCTCAAATTTTTTGTTTAGTTGTGTAGCACCCTATCAGAGCTATCGAAAGAATAGATTTGGTATGGTTATTATAATGAGATCCCATAGACCTGGCATTATTTTCACACTAAGCCACTATCTTGGCCTAGTGGATGGCCTGAGGTTTCATTAGCCCACAGTGAGTGTGAATTGTTGTTTGCATAGTGTAAATTGAGTTCTTCTTGTGAAAATTTTGGACAAACAACCAAGACATGTTCCACATCACGTTGGACAATAGAAGCTTGATCCACCCCCTTCCCTAGATAAATAGTCAAGACATGTTCCACATCACGTTGGATAGTCGAAGTTTGATCCACCTCCCTTTCCTTAGGTCTTCGATGTTGTATAATTAATTATATTTGTCATTGCTTCATACATATGTGTCTTGAATGTCTACTTTAGTGTGAGTTTGTCATGGGGTCATCCTCTCACTAAAGTGGGAGCTAAATGTAGTGTAGGAAAAAGTATCCCTTTTTCACACTTAATTTTGGAACTAATATTCAAATGAACTAAATTATGCCTTAATTTAATGTTGTAATATGTATTTTACATATTCACATTAATTTTAGGGCCCTATTAATTAAAATAGACTTAATTATGCCTTAATGTGGTGTTGTAAAGTGTACCCATTTACACTTTCACACTTATTTAGGGCTTCATTAATTAATTGAGGTTAATTTTCCTTAATTGGACCCTTTAATTCAAATCCAAGCCTAATTAATTACATTTTCCAAAGAGGAAAACCTGACATTCATTAATTCCATAACACTTTTCATTGAGCAATGTGTGTCCTAGGTAAGTGACCTAGGACCCATTCACCCATGGGTGAATGGGTCCTCACTTAGACCTAAGACCCTAATTTAAATTATTTTTTTTGTGGTAGTTTAATGATTTCAAATCTATATTCATGTGTCAGCTTGTGTTATTTGAATTTTGGGAAATTAATGTTACATACCTATAAATATAAGGTTATTTCACTAAGTTTCATCTAAGCATCCTAAGACTTTCAAGAAATCTAATAGTATTCAAGATATAAAATTCAAGGGAATTTCAAGAGAATTTCAAGGCATTCAAGAGAATATTTAGTGAAGAATTATTGCAGCAATCAAGATCCCATTGTCATGTCAAATTCTTCTTGCATCATGCATATTATTGGAGCTAATATGTGATGTAGTGTTCAAGATCCATTCAAGCATTCAAAGGAATTGTTTTTGAATCAAGTCTCAAGATCAAGATCCACATCCATTGAATCCATTTCATGCAAGTTTCAGATCTACATTCCAAGGTTCATTCAAAGGTCTAGTGAGTTGTGGCATAGGCTTGTTCATTCATCATTACTTTCATGTTTCATTTCATTATAAGGTTTAATTACCAAAATGGGGTTTGACCAAGGCAGACCCCCATTCACCATAAACAAAACATTTTTCCCTCTTGATTTGTGTTTGCATATTTAGGTGGAAGAAATCATGAAGATATCTTGAAGAGAAAAATTTAAAAACTTGTCAAAGTTGCAAAAGTTGTCATCTCACAAAAACTCAATTACATAATTTATTTCTGGCACTCCAAACTTGAAACCTAGGAAAATTGAAAGATTTAGATCTGTTGTAGAGGATTCCAAAAGCTACAGAAAATAACCCTAAACCAAGACCCATTCACCCCTAGGTGAATGAGTCCTAGGTTAGCTTTAGCAGACCCCTTTTAATGACTAGTAAACATCATCTTACCTCTCTCTGATCTGTGATCTGATTTCCAGTTTGATTAGTATTGAGCTTAATCTATTAGATGCACTTTGTAGATTTCATTTTGGAGTTTATTTACTAACTTTAATCTTTCTCCACAAATTATTGTTTAATCAAGACACCCATACTTGCAAAAAAAGGAAATTGGTAGATTCACACATTGAATTGATTCACCTCAAGGTTGTTAGTCATTTCATTGTGTGGATCTCATTTACTAATTAAATTAGAGAATTTGGACTCCTTTTCCCCCTTTGGATCCACTTTTCCATTTTGGAAAACCCTAGGTTCCTATTTTTCTATTTCAATTACATACAATAGGTGTGCACTACCTTTGTAATGTCATACAAAACTTCACTATCCAAAAATTATGATGGTCCCAATCCTAAATATTATCTCAAATCCAAGTCCAAATACAAATTTTACCACCCAATCCAAAAATCCCTCATTCCAATAAAAACCTCAAATCCCTATTTATCCAAAATCCATCAATCAACATGCCCATCTCTAAAATATTGCTTATTGAATCCACAATCCAAATCCCAATCCTCACCTCCACCATCTAAATCCATACAACTTCATCCTAAATCCAATATTAAACTTATAATCCACCACATCCTTGTAGCTACACTTTACCATAAGAGTTATGATGGCACTTTATTGATATGTTTATATTTGGACAAGGAAAACCCAACTATCAAAGAGCATCATCATGATTATGCATTGTATACTAGTGAAAAGATCATAACAAAGAATTTTTTTAATGTAAGATACTATTGGAATGTCATGAAAAAAGCATCTAGACCAACTATATCATAAATTCATACACATGACACCTAAAATACAAAATTTCTAAAAAATAAAATTACAAAATCAAAATATTTCTAATTTTTTATTTTAAATCTAAGAATCTAAAAAAAATAATAAAGATAAATAATCCATCGAATGGTGAAAACCACTTCTTGTGGAACCTTGGGAAAGTACCATGATGAAAACCCATTCATAGGCATAATGTGTAAGTAAACTATTAAAATCTGGAGCAAGTTGTCTCATCCATTCCACCAAACCATCCCATCATTTGATTCTATATTATACATCCACCATGTCTATTTAGTCATGCCTCATCTATATTTCCTACCCATCTTGGTCTTAGAAATGATTTGGGGCACACGATGCATACTTCATAAAACTCTCGACATAGTAATCCTTTGGCCACTTACCATCTACCATCACTTCATTACCTAGATAGTACTACCCAACCCCTATTTTGGATTAAAACATGTTAATCCTATGTGATCTAGTCCTTGAAAATAATCCCCTACATTCTTCCATCAATCCATATCCTCTCCATTGCATCCATTTTTTCAACCATTTCATCCAAAACATATTTATCCTTATCTCTAGGATTGGTTATCCCTTGCATTGGGTCCACCATAAAAATGACAAAAAATAACACTTTTACCCAAACATATTCCCAATTTATAAGAATGCTCCACAAAATACTTTATCCATTTTGAATCCCTTAAATCCAATCATACCTCATCCAAAATATTGCATCCATCCAAGAACATCCATAAGAGTTGTTCCTTATAAATCCTTCCCACATCAACAATGTTATCATCAAGAAATCAATTGATCAATTGATTGATTTTGGCTCAAAAATGGGAAAAATATAATCCAATCCTTATAATTAATCCTGTGATCCAACCTAATCCATCCAACTCCATCTTTATATACACCCTTGACTTCAACATGTCACTACCGACTTGTATTTTTTGTATGTTTTTGATTGCTTGTTTGTATGGTTTTGTGTTTTTTTACTAACTATAGTCTTATTTCTCCTTTCATCACACCATTAAAATATCCCTCATCCTTCATATGTTAGTATGCTAACAAAATTGTGTCTATTAATGGACCAATATACTATTTTCAATTTTTTTTATTTGTGTGTTAGTTCATATGCACATGGTGTATCGTGATCATGATTCCTTATATCATGGTGCATAATGCTAAGTGCTACAAAAATATAGGTTGATCCTTGCACATGAAGTTACTATTAAATTTATTAATCATCCATTTATCCATAATTACAATCATGTGTCATTTAGTTTCATTAGATCCTTGTGAGATTTCATCATCCAACATGAACATTCATGCAATCAAATCTACTTATCCTAGAAACATCAATCAACATGCACATTCCTTAATTCATCATTAGTCCTATATTCATGGAATGTATATCATCCCAACATTATTTCTCTCAAGTCAAATTTTATCCCTTATGAAACATCATATTATCACTCTTTGTCTTTTCAAGATACCTATTAGGTTCCATTTCACCCAACAATTATCTTAAAGAGTAATCATTCCCATCATCATCCCTAAGTGATTGGGGAAACTTGCTACTAGAGCTTCATTCCATCCCATCCTATTTTTTATTCTTCTTTGACACAACACCACTTAGTTACATTGTATCAAAGAGGGGTAAACTATAAACACCTAAAATATTCCCTATTCAACCTTCACCTAGTTTGACTAATTGACCAATATCATCACCTAGGACATGTCCCCTTTACCTAATGTCCATAACTTAATTATGCAATCATATTATTTGATTACCAATATTTTCCATCTCCTCGCAATAAATAAATAAATAAATATCATTTCCACCTATTATCCATCTCACACACATGGCTAAAATAATTAAATAATAATAATATTTAATTAGTCCTATATTCCCTCAACACATTCTATGAATAATGAGAACCTATGAAATTTTTTTGTTATGGTTCCATTATTCTCTCAACATATTACAAGAATAAATGGTGCCTAAGAACACTTGTACTTATGGTCCCCTTACTCTCTCAACACAAAAAAAATTTATAGCCTTTTTAGGTGCACATGTCCCTAATTTCTCTCATGCCCACAACTATTTACTATTTTTGGTAAGCTAATCCTAGCCATTCACAATCTAACCACCTTAATCTCAACCCTAAATCTTCTCCTTGATCCTAGGGAATTCATCTCAACCATTCTCCACCCTTGATCTCACAATCAAATCTTGACTATCCATTCCTTCTCTTGAAAGTCGGTAAATTTAGGCACTCTATCCCTCATTCCTATCAATTATAACTATGTTAAGTATATTATATCACATTGGTAATATTCAACAAGGAGCATCCACATCCCAAAGTCCTTAGAGAAGATAAAATCATAATAAATTCATGGGTAACATTTTGAGTTGTTTTGATGTTATTGTGTTGTTTTGATCTCTTTTATGAGCTCTATCTAGAGGTATTTAATTTTTTAAATATGAGATTGTATGATAGTTTGTTTCTATTTTCATTTCAAATCTTGGCATTGCAAAATGATGTCAAAAATATTGTACATAGGTTTTCAACAAAAAATAAAGATACTAGCAAAATGAATAAAAGATCAAATCCTTAACATATTTGAAATGTAGAAACATTAGATGGTTAGAAAGGTAAGAGAGATTGACAATATTGTGGCTTTATTTCATATCAAAACAAAAAATGTGCAAACCTAATGAAGAGCATCCTCAAAATTTAATTGCTTTTTTATATATTTTTAAAACATGTCTTTAGCCATTGACATGCAAGTCCAACACTTTGAATTGTGATCCCAAGGAAAATCCATTTCTAATGGTTGGTAGTTTCTAATGCAAGTTATAACATGCTCATGTTGTGAATTTTTTTTTTCTAAATATAATATTTTATGTTTTTATAATGTGAGTCTATTCTTTAAAAAATTTAAAAAAATTGAAAGCATAGTTTTTTCATAACATGAGAATGTTAAGGCTCATTAATGACCAAGCCTCTACTAACCCAAAATTCAAGAATATTATAACACATTCACACCATATGTTCAATGGTCCATAAATATTTTTTGGCTACTTTTTGGCCCTCCTTCTTTTTGTAGTTTTTTATTAAGGAAAAAATAGGTTTTGAAGGGGTCCTGAAACCCTTTAACAGAAAAGAAGCGATAGATATAGAAAGAAACAGTTCAGAACAAAGAACAGAAAGATGCCTTTAAAGAAGATAAAAAAGAACCAACCCAAAGATATCACAGCAAAAAACCGGCAAAAACCCAACAAAAGTCTAGCCACTAGGCCATATTCCTCAGGATGTTCGCTACCTCCTGCTCTAGATTGTTCATATTTAACACAAATTTCTTAATCTCCTGAATGTTAACAAGGATCTTGTCAGCCTTCCTCTTCAGGTTCGCTCTAGTTATTTTGCTCGGCCCAACACCCTCCACCTGGATTTTTTCTTTCTTAGCATCCAGATCCACAAGAGTCCTTACCTGATAAGAATTCTCCAAATTTTCAACCATCATATTCATTGTGTTCATGATGGATTTTAAGATCTTGTGGCTCATTTCCATCACCAACTAAATAGAATCTTTTATGTTCTTAAGTTTGTCCTCCATAGCAGAAAGCTTACCATCATGGTTACTCTTAAATTGTTGCAGGTCTTCAACTATTTTCTTGAGGCAGTCCACCATATATTTGTTTTCTTCCTCAATCCATAAATCAATGGCCTCATCTTATTTTTGTAGTTACCCATTTTAGCTATCTATATTTTTCAATCTTTGAGATGGAGTTATATAATGTCATATATATTTATACAATTATCTTTTTGGAAAGGATGCCCCAATTTCTAGGAAGAGGACGACTAGAAAATGGATATGCGGTAGGGATGCCTCTTTGTGAGGGAAGACAATCGATAGGCTTGGATAGGCTCTTGATAGGAATGTTTACATGAAAATGGATCCTAGGTCTAATACATAGAACACTAACATCAATCCTTTTCTAAGAGAACATTAGGATGCAAATCAACAAGGAGATTAGATTGGTGTTTAACCATGAAGGTGAGTCAATCAGCCTTGGATTTGACCCTTTTGTGCCTTGAAAATTTATAGGAATTGAATTTCTTTAATTGACCTAATTAAACTTTGTGCCCTAAACTATAAATGTAAGATTTTGACAACAAACAAACTTTAAAAAAAAAAAGCCAACACCATATCTAAGAAAAGAAGATTTGTATGCACTTGGCATGCAATTTTAGGATTGAATCACCTTGGGTGACTATGTCATTTTAGGATTGTTTTGGATCTAAAAATTTGGACCTATAACTCTTTGTCTTCTCTTTGATTCCTTCTCTACAAATTGTTGTCTTCCAATATGGACTTGCATAAAATTTCAAACAAAATGGTAGGGGTATAGGATTTTTCCTCAATCAAACCCCTATTTTGGTATTTCTACCTCCACAAATAGTCAATGAACTGATTGATAAAAGTGTGTGCACTCTAACCTTAAGTGAAAATAAGGTTTTTATGAGCTAAAATACATGAAAACCCTACTCAAGTGCATTAGAGAAGGATTCCTATATGACAAATGAAAATATCTACCTAAGAGAAAGTCATATACCCTTAGTAAATCTAAAACACAATGATACCCCACCTTGGGCTGCAACTAGATGAAGCTTGAAGATGAGAATACTTAGGAAACAAGTCATTAGGTTGTATAAAATGGCCAAAAGCACTTTCTAAACCTAGAATTCATCATTCCCTTCTATTGTCATCAAAATCTAATCATTGAATGATACTTGATCCAATCTCGAAATATGCTTGAAAACCTACAAATTCAAATGTATTTGGTGGAATGCAATGATCTCTTACTTATTTTGCTCCAAATATTCCAATTAGTTTTCAAATGGTGAAAATATTAGGTATTTATAGGAATTTAATCTAATTTCCCAAAAAATATATCTCAATGAATGACTTTGGACATTTGAAATTAAAATAATAATTTTTGTCCTTGACATATTCAATTTTGGAGGAAAATTTGGGGACTAAGTCGCCTTAGGCGACTACATCCTAACGCTATTTTACAGAGTTTAAGGTGTCAAGAGAAAACTATTAAATATTTGCTTCAGTTTTCTACATGTAGTTTGTTAGAAAATGATAAAATAGGACATGAGATGCATAAATTTAGAAATTAGGGCCTAATTAAGGAATGTTGAAATGCATAAATGCAACGGTCGCTAAAGTAGGTCCAAATAAAGCATGGTATATTCACCTAAAAGTGATTACAATTTTTTACGCTATATTTAGCCCCCACTTTAGTGGCCATATGACACTATGTGTATATGTAAGCTAAATTTTCAAAAATAAATCTTAGTGCATAAAAAGAATACTCAAAAGGATACTGTAGATCACTCATCAAATAGGAGAATGAAGCCCCAATGTAGTCATCTATAAAACCACAATATTATGAGCCGCATCCTACAAAAATGAATCATTCAAATTCAAATTTAACCTTGTACCTATAAATAAACATGTCAATCTAAAACTTCTAAGGAGAATGAAATTTGAGGGTAGATGTATGCCCCCTCCTAATTCCACTTGCTTTATGGGGGTGGAATCAGGGTAGCAATCTAACCGCATCAAATTTCTAAGCTTACTTGATGAGAATTCTTGTGATAGGATCATGAAATCATAACACAAACTATCCAAAAATATGCAATATGAATGGGAAAGAAACTATGAATCCAATGTAACAAAAAACATCAAAATAAAAGTTCCATAGCTCCAATTATGTCAAATTGAATAGGATGTAATAAAAAAATGTACAACTAAATTTGACTATAAGTTATAGAAAAAATAAAATTTGACATTAATTTTCACTTTTGTTTTTTGAAGGTTTAAAGAGAGCTACAGTTACACCAAGGATCAAGGATTTCAATACAACAACCATATCAACCCCTAAGGCTCAAGATTCTTCGAGTAGACACTAGATGAGGCATGGTGGAAAAAAATGGTGAGTTAATTTTTCTTTTTCCATGTAATTTATTTCACTATTTTATACTATTTTCATACTTTTTCCAAAATTTGTGGCACCTTTGTCCATTTCTAATGAAAATGTCCTATTTGGGTGACCATGTCCAAGAATGGTGCTCCTATCACACATTGGTGCCATTTTCCCATAATGATGACCTAGTCCTAAATCAAAAAATTTAGCTTAGAATTGACCAATTGGTGATTTTGTTGCAAACTGATGATTTATTTTTCTTCTTACAAATTCTACCATGTGCATGGTAATTTCTAAGAAGGTGGTTATTTTCATTAATTCAAGAGTATTCTATGTGACTCTCGATCAAGGTACAAAATTACCTACATGTGACTGGATTATACTAGGTGTTCACTATGCCACCTATGAGATATCATGATGCTATGTTGATGGAACCTGTTGAGAAGTGGAATGTAGATACATCCACCTTCCATCTTCTGATGGGGGAGATTACAGTTAATCTTGAGGAAATACATTGCATATTTAGGTTGCCAATATGAGGCAAGACTATGCATCATGATAAAAAAAATTATCCTCAAGAGGTCAGGAGAGATCACTCTAAAGTATTTGTCATTACATAGATTGTGATCCTAGGATCCATATTTAGCTTAAGTGGCTTCTAGATGCGGGCACCAATGTTCCATTAATTCGGAAGATCCTGATTGTTATCATTGTACTAGATCTAGCACCTAATAGATGAGGCACACATCTTGATGGGATCCTAGTACATACTATATAGGTGAAGGAGGAGGAGTAGGAAATATTTTCCTAGGAACAAAGCATGCTAGCATCTTGTACTATGATCTTGGCCGCTTTATTTATCAAGGCTAATAGCATTTTGATTTGTACACTTTTTTTGGTGTGGGCCTTTGAGCATATTACATGTATTAGACCAAATAGATACCCCATGGAAGCTTCTTATACTTATCCATGAGTCTTTTTTATACACTTAGGTGACCCTAGCAACACAAAGACTTGTTATATTAGAGTCACCTTTGATCGGCTATAGGATGATGACATTATATGGAGGTCATATACGACTCTTCAAGAGTGGCAAGATCTAACATGGTAGCTAGCTAGGATGCAATGAGAAAGATTATTTATGGGATGATATGACTACATTGTCATGCCATTTTATTACAATCATGTGATGAAATAGTTCGATCAGCCTCAAACATCACCTATCTTGTGGCCTACATACTTGAGATCTACATGTAGTGGTGTAGGCCATAGTAAATTCATCATCCCACCATCACAAACATCACCTATGGTGACTCAAAGGATGAGGAGTTAGATTATGTCTAATATCTGATGTGGATAATGTTGACATGATAGTTTCATATGATAGGTGGTGGAGGACTACACATCACGATCTTTTCTTCCTAGTCAATCATCCTACAAGCAATCCAAAGCCTTAGCCACATCATCAAGAGGAGAATATAGAGAGGGAGCATGAGGATTTCAATGGAGATTCAATTGATGATGATGATGTTGTAGAGGAGGAGGAGGATCAACACCTAATAGGAGGATATCTTGAGGAGCACATAGAGGCTAGAGATGTCTAAGGAGAGATATCCATCACCCTCACATCTCATGAGCACATTCTACAACTCCTAAGGGATGCAAAACCTATAAAAATGGAGGGAGCATCCATGTATCTCCCACCACACCACCAACCTCTTAGGGTAGTCTCAGTGCAGACACCATAGTGTCATACAAAGATCTTGATTGGTGAGCTAGTGATCCAGGTGATGTGATGTGTTATTTACTTCTTGATTTTTGTTATTAGTTTAAATATGTTTATATTATGCCAAATTCTAATATATTTTATTTCTTCTTTATTGTAGTTGGCACACAATAATAGATCAACTTCTTCAACTTCGAGTCATCATGGATATGGTTCTAGACATTCCCCCACACTAGCCTACATGGGTCGAGCATAGGCCGTCATCAAGTGCAAGGTGCCATGCTGACTTGTTTGAGCCCTTGGTGTGATGGAGGATAGCCTATGAGGATTTGACGAGAGCTTATGAGGAGGTGAGAGCTACATACAAGGAGCTAAGACCCACTCAAGTTCCTACTGAGAGTAAGGCATGTGCTTCCTTATGGGAGGAGCTTAGCAGGGTAAGGGTAGAGAGAGACTGGTATGGGTAGGAGCACAATGCAATAATGCTACGGGGCCTACAAGAGAATATTAGCTCTAGAATCTATTATCGATCTACCATCTCATGTCAACCACCATCACCAATCCCTAAAGAGTCTAATAGCGATGGGCCTACTTAAACTATGATTATGTATTTTGCTATGAAACACCACATTTGTCTAGAATGGTGACTATGATGTATATGAATATGATGATCTATATATATGAACATGTTTTTTATTTATATGAGTTATGTGATTTTAAATTTATTAAATTATATTTCAATGTGATATAATAAACAATCTAGATAAGATTATTTAATAAATTCTTCCATGATGTAATTGTTATGAGATTGATGTGATCTAATTAAATAGCTAAGTCTACTTTTATATACTATATTTTTCTTAAGTGTTTTGATTAATAGGGGAAAACAAGTTTTGAAGGGACCCTGAAACCCTTTATAACAAAAGACACAAAATGCTACCTAATAGGATATTTAGATCAAACCACCACCAACAACCCAACTGCAAAAAAACGGGGCACACGGTGGGTGTTGAACAAAGATAAAACAAGAAATAGCCAGTAGCACCCAACAACTAACAAACAAAAAAACATAACCTAACCTACACCCAGAACTAAACAAAAAGGAACAAAGAAAGAGACTAATTCAAGCCACTAAGAGTATTGGCCATCTCCAACTATTGGTTCTTATGCTTTTCAACCATATCCAATAGTTTATTTTTCTCAGCATCAAACGTTTTCTTCCACTCAATAAATCCTCTGATTGCAGGAATTTTATCATCATCCTTAGGATTCTTCTTACCTTTTCCCTTTTCCCTTTGCTTAAGTGTTATCATATCAAACTAGATGCCCTTATGATCTAATTTTAACAATTAAATGCATGTAATGATTAACACAACACACTCATTACTAAATACTATTCCAAACATAAGCAATAATCCTGTAGACATGTAAAATGACTTAACGTATATCACACATCATAAACTGCATTTAACATCATTTGTATCATTAACATTATTTTCCTCTATTAATTAAATAATCTTTAATTTTTTAATTAATTCACTATGTCATCACTAATTTGGCTTTATTCCTCCTGATTAATTAAATAAACACTAATTATTTAGTTATGTCACTAACATTACTTATTCTTCTAAATTAATTATATAGTTATCATTAATTATTTAATTAATCTACTTTCCCTTCTCCAAATTTGAATAATTAAATCAATTATTCAATTTCCCCAAATTCACTCAACATGGTTAATTAATAAATACTCTTATTTATTAATTCAAATACATATTGCACGTTCCTCTCAACATTAATTAATTTTTAAATTTATTAATCATCCTCACATATTTTGATTGAATAAATCATGTCCACCGATTTCTCAATCTAATTTCCTAATTCCACCAATTACTCTAATCCAGTAATCATTCAATCCAATCCCATTGATTATCCAATCAATTCCCTTAATTTGATTAATTAGGTGAGTTAACTAATCAATCTATTTCCTCTCAACAAACATTGACCGTTGATCCCGATCTTTCATCCTTGCATCCAGATTGTTCATCTAAAACTTGTAAATCTATAAAACAACCTTCATCCCTCTCATAATTAAGCTAGAGAATTTGTAGAAAAGGTCATGTCATATTGGTTATTGAGAAATTTGAGCAAATTTATCCTTACATTCTAGATCATCACCTTATCAAGCTTTGCAAATCAATGGAGGCTTTATGTTGAATCAAGCAGTTCAACATCCATCTTCAACATAAATACACTCGACCATGGGATGGTATGATTGTAGTTTTTTAATTCATTTATGTTTCATTTATTTATTCTAACCTTTCTTGTTTGTATTCTTAAGCTTTGCAATTAAATTTCATGGGTAAGTGGGACTTGTTATCTTATTTTGAATTGATTTGAATTCATTCATTGTTACTTGTAGACACTTAAAAATGTCTTGAATGGTATCATGCCCTTGAATTTGATGTACTAACACCATTTCATCCTAAAATCCATCCTCTTTTTGTTTAATTGATTAATTAGCGTAGCTATTTAATTAATTGCATCATTTTCATCTATTAATCTGATTAATCTAATTAGGTTAATTCCCCCCCTTTCATTTTAACCTTTCATCCTGTTAAATTGGATAAATCAAAATATTCAATTTTAACACCTTAAATCCTCTCATTTAAAATAAATAGTCTTAATTATTTAATTAAATGTCATTTTGACCCCTTTTCATTAAATAAGTTAATTATTTAATGAATATCCTAAATTCTCCTAATTTTCATAATTGAAACTTGGTTTTAATTATCAAATTACTAATTAAATATAATCATCCTTGCAAGGGAATATTCCTCCTTTGGACATTCCTCCAAAAGGGAATATTCTCATGGAAGATTCCTTCCCCTTTGCACATTCCTCCAAAAAGGGAATATTCTCATGGAATATTCCTTCCCCTTTGCACATTAAAATTTGGTTTTAATTAACTAAATGCTAATTTTCCTCCAAAAAGGGAATATTCTCATGGAATATTCTTTCCCTTTGCACATATTTGAAAAAGGGAATATTCATGTTGGTAACAAACTTTCAACAAGGTCTTCTATGCCAAAACAAGGTATTAACTACGACAATGGGCAAGAGGTTTTATGTTGGTTAATAGATTGCTCTTTGTGAAAAGTGGTTGAGTTCCACCATATGCTGATTGGTTGTAGCTTTGCTAGAAGTGTGTGGGAACATGTGTTTTTTCTCTAGAATTGTAGCTGGGTGTTCCCTGCTTTGATTAAGGACTTGTGGTATCAGTGGATTTTCCCTACTTCCAATCGGCTCTATAGGTGTTGTGGTCTCTCTCTATGCCTCATGTTGCTTGGGGTCTTTGGCTTGAACGTAATAACAGGATTTTCAGAAACACTGCACTTCCTTCTATCTCTATGGATTATAAAGTTTCGACGACCATTAAGGAAAATTTCATGGCTGGGATTTCTTTTGATAATGGGAAAAATATTTTGTTGAGTCAGTATGATTTGTGTGTTGCCCAGAAATGGAGGTT